>JAHKKF010524338.1:0-17645 GCA_019740295.1 Labeo calbasu | reverse complement strand
TAATTATGATGTAGCAGCACAGAATTAAAAAGAAGAAAATTACTGTACTTTTCCCTTAATAAGAGAGGAAAAGCAGTACCGCCAACATTAATATTAACCATTTGAACCAAATCAAACTAAAGGCCACTATTAGCATTTTGCACAAGTAAGAGGAACTGTGAGGAAATGTCGAGAGGATTAATGTTAATAATTCTGACACTGAATATTCATGATCCCTCCCAAAACTCACATCCAATTACATGTTTGTATTATCGATATTCATGCAGCTGGCATGAATATGGATGGTCCTATTGTTACAGAGCCTGTCAGTCTAATCCACAGAGGCATGAAGGAAGAAAAAAAAATCATAAGAGAGATCAGCAGAGGAAATTACCACTCAATAGTGACCAAAACACCTGTTGCAAGATACTTCTTTTTTACAAGGCAGACAATGGGAGCCTTGAAACACACAGTGGTGACGTCATTCTCAATAAGCTGGTTCAGTGACGCTATTCTAATCACGGCCAATATTAGCATCCTCATTATCAGAGAGCAGCGAGCGTCAATTTCAGATTCTCAGGAATGACGATACAAGCAATCAGAGGTAATACAAATCTAATATGCCTTTATGAAACAAAACGGTGGTTTCTTCAATTTATTTTTCCTCCAAACAATTTAAGCTAACTCTCGCCATGATGATTTCTTATCCATGACCTTTCCGAAGACATTATCTTACTAGCTAGAGTGATAATTCAAAGCGATAAAAGTAATTCAAAGGCATATTGTCAGAGCACATTTGTATTCTAAAGTAGAAGTAGGGCAGAAAATCACTGATATAAATATTGTCATACATATTTATTCGAATGAATATTCATGAACCGTGCTATTTTGTTTTTGTTGCAGATAAGATTGTAAGGTCAATTATCTAGTGTGGAAAAACACAGGGGGTACAAACTATTTCTAGCAAATGCAAATGCGTTTCGGATGTAAATGCTTACATCTGGTGACGACTCCCTCCAGTCGAATGATATTGGGATGGTCGAACTGCCCCATGATGCTGGCCTCGCTCAAAAAGTCACGTCTCTGCTGCTCCGAATATCCAGCTTTCAGACTCTTGATGGCCACCTGGATCTCCCTCTTACTGGGAAGCCTCAAACGCCCACTGCAAACCTCTCCAAACTCACCTGGGAGTCAAACAAGAGCATGTCAAGTAAATGAATCCCTTTTTTTATCTCATTACAATCCCCTGGTGAGCTGTTCAGGTGGTTTACACAAGTAGTCATTCATTTGACTTACCGGCCCCAATAACTCTTTCAATCCGTATGTTGGAAACCTCAATCTCTTTGGCGAAGTCTCGCACCGCCTGGTTGGGGTCCTCATACGTATGCGGGTGAATATACGTGCGAGTTTCGGGAAGTTTGACTGCAATGCAAGAACATAGGAGTGAGGATAACGGTCGGAGTGTTTTACAGTCACTTTAGTTACCTAGACTGAACCATCCATTTTTCTAAAAGGAGGGGAGTGCCGCATTTTCAACCTCATTAAACATTGTCTTTGGCAGGCAGGGAAAGTGTCATTAAAGAAAACACACATTAGGCAACTAGAACGATCAGAGACATCATTTATCAGCAGATGCATCAGAGGCTCTGTTCGCTAACCGACAATTTGCTGGAAAAACATGCATTTTCTTTATTCATCCAGCCAGCCAGACCGAATTATGCTCGCCGTCTGACTGGCCAGAGAAAATACAATGCCGACTTGATGACATGTTCTTTGAACTCACTACATTAGACATCTTAAAAAGTGTCCAATATTACTCTTAAAAGAGTTATTTTCCAAAAGCAAAAAACCTGTGTGCATTACCTCGTCCATGCTGAAACTGCATTTTCTCCTCCTCAGGGTCTTGCTTTGCTTTAATATATCCACAGCGCCTGAAACAATAGAATAAGCACAATTAAAACAGGACGACACACATGCTTTCTCTCACACTAAATCAACCAACCAATCCCCCAAGACTGAGAAATGTTGATGACTGTGGAATCAAATCTACAATGGTTTGGTCTGCTCACATATACATTTTCTTACAATGTAGTGTCTTCAGAGAATGTTTTTCCCACCTAGTAAGGGATTTAACTCCTTTAATCTGTTCTTTAACATTGGGAAAATTCAATCCTGTCACCTCTGACTTTATCATTAACTACATCATTCCTCTCACAGTGGGATCATGAATAAGAAAATGCCCTAGATAATGAATATTCCAATACACTGGGGAGGAAAGGTGGCCAACGTAGGGCTGATAATTATGTTCATTATTCATTTAATCCTCTTAGTGACACACGCTCACACATTCCCTTTTCCTGTCATGTCTTTAACAAGAACGTATTGCCCAAAATGTCCCAGGCTGACTGGCCGTAGTAATTATGCAGCATGTTGAAATGTGGAGAATGGCTGCAGAATGTCTACAGACTGGCACGTTTGATGGGGACCAGGTGGAAAAAGCCATTCTAAATGGGTTTCTAGAGGACACTGGCTCAATAATATGGGTGAATATCCACTTATGAATAGAAAAGCAGGCTGGGGCCTCTACTGTGCTGTAGCAAATGACAAAAGGCAAGGCATTTCCTCTAACTACAGGTAAGAGGTCCACTGTGGAGAGACAGTGCTGTGAGTCGAAAGCCTTTGGGGGAATTCACACAAGACTTGCATCCAAAACTAGCTAGAGTGCAAAGGAATGGAGCAGACTGCAGGTTACATTTTTTTTAGAATGTTAACGTTTTAAAAGTTAAACAACGACATAAAAATGCAATGAGCAGAGAGATCCAACACAGTTGTCAAATGTTGGATGAATGTGTACACAGATGACCAAAACGAAAACTGTGAAAGTACCCATTAAAAAGCCTATAATCAAAAAATGACCGCCATTCAGAACTGGATTAATTACTGTGTGCTTCCTTAATTCCAGTTCGAATACTGAATTTAAAATGATGGATGTAGAACTGCTATTTAAATGCTGGTTTTATGAAATTGTAGAATTGCAGAATTGCAATTTCATTTGGATTTTAAAAAGTGGATATCTGTCAGTGCCAATAGCCTTGTGGGCAGCGTGCCGACATACAGCGCCGTTGCGCTATGGGCGACCCGAGTTCGAATCCTGTCTCCAAGACCTTTCCCGATCCCGCCCCCTCGCTCCCACTTCGCTTCGCTTCCTGTCAGTTCTGACCAGTCCTATCAACATAAAGGCAAAAACAGGTCTCGCAGGTCTTTCTGAGTGATCAGCTGTGTCCTGTTGCATTATTTGATCAGATATTAAAAGCAGGGAATGTGTCATTACAATGAGTCTTGCATTCGATGTCGACGAGGCAGCTGACAGAATGATAGAAAAGCAGGCAATTTGGATGCTAAAAGAAAAGAGGAGGTCAATTAGAGCTACAGAAAAAACAAGGGAATGGAGACCACCGGAGACATCAGCAGCCAACAATGACCTGATCAGCTGAGAAACACAACAGTAGTTGATGACAGGGAAATCATAAAAGCTGTGAAAATGAACCCTCAAATACAGAAATCTGAGATGATCCTCTGACAATCTACTGTCAACTGGAGACTTTGACATAGAATTACTAAAACTACACAGCAAGATGCAAACCTCTGACCAGCACCAAACACAGAAAGGCAAGATTAGTGTTTGCAAAAGCCAGTAGAGTTTTGAACTCAGAATATACATTGAAAACAATATCGAGACCAATTATAACTATTTCTAGAATGATAGATGTATCAAGTGATAGAATGACAGAATTATATAACGATGGATAGAATGACAGAATGATACGATAGATAGGATGACAGGCTGAACAACAGAGTGACGAATAGAAGGATAGAGCAGACAGAACAACAGAACATCTAACAAAAAGATAAAAATGACATGGAATGACATATAGAACACAAGCATAGAGAGACAGAACGATACGTAGATTGACAGACTAAACTATATTTAGACCAACAATATCTAAACCGATTTAACTATGTCTAGAATGATAGATGTATTGAGTGATAGAACGATAGATAGATAGAATTATAGAATAATAGAATGACAGAACAACAGATACAACAACAGATGGAATGACAGATAGAAGGATAGAGTGAGAGATAGAACAACAGAACATCAAAGGCTGCGTTCACACTAGTGTGTTTTCGTTTTAAAACAGCGTTTTAAAATGAAAATGATCCTCGTCTACACTGGCGTTTTCACTGCGTTTCTGAAACGATCTCCGTCCACACTATACAACTGAAAACGCATGTCACATGACCATTTGTGCAGGTACAACCATAGATATGTATAGGTAGATGCCCTATTATTTAGATGGTGGACGCATCTATGTGCTTGGAGTGGTCGAATGGGGCATCTACCTAAACATATCTATGTGTACAACAATAAGCATGATATTATTGTTTACTCGATCATAAAGGATACGCAGATGTGTGCAGCTACGCTATCGTTTTCAAAAGTCCCCGTTTTGGTCAGTTTACACTGAAACGCAACCCCGGAGTTTTCAAACTAAAATGGGGTCTGCAGCATTTTCAAAAGTCTGAGTAGTATAAACGACAGGTGTAACCGTAAGTTATGTGTTTTAAAACCAAAGCGCACTAGTGTAAACGCAGCCTAAATTGATATATAGATTGACAGAACGAAATCTAGAACGATATATCAAGCGATTAGGGATGCAACAATACAGTTAGTCCACGGCTCAATACGTATTGAATGATGAAATGTAAGGACAATAAACACTCGTCTGCAATAATATATGGTTTATTTGTGTTCTTCTCAGGTATTTTCATAATGATTTGATATATTTGTAAGCCACTGCTAATCGACATACAGTATAGAATATTGTCTGCCTCATTCTATGATCCACATCAGATCACAAAAGGAAGTTTTTTCAAACACTCGACTGATGCTGTGAAGCAAAAATAAGTTATAATGTTCTCTTTTGTTGGACAACAAGTCTAGAAAGGCTTATTATTGCATTTCATTAGAATGGAAGATGCTCTGCAAGTGTTTCTTTTTTAAAATAAAAACAGGGAGGCGTTTCCTCATCTCAGCACGTGAATCTCAGCACGCAATCAGGCCATAATGAGAGTGAGAAATCACCAAAACTCTTCAATCAAATTGCTAAACTAGTAATACTCCTGTAGCAGCTGTAGAAACGATCATGCGTCAGGGTTACCAGTATTTTGAATCTGGGATTGATTTTATACACAGTTAACAACGCTAATCAATACAGGATACAGAGTCCCCCCTTCATTCAAGAGCCAGAGCGTGCTCAGCTGCTCCAGAGCAGTCAAAGCATCGGGGCCTAAGGCCGGGGTTGGGGCGAGAGCAGACCTAGGGGTCTATTACATAATGGGAAGACCGCTGGGTTCATTCATGCCCCCTCTAATCCGGTCTGTTGCATCTCCCTACGGAGCTGCGGGGGGTAAATCTTTCCCTTTCAGCTGTTACACAGCCCCGTCTGGTGGGGGGTTCAGAGGTACATGTGTGGCGTTTCCTCTCTGCTGCTTTTAATGAGACTGGGGGTCTCAAGAGAGACCCCACCTGTTCATCAGCCATACATANCCCTTTCAGCTGTTACACAGCCCCGTCTGGGGGGGGTTCAGAGGTACATGTGTGGCGTTTCCTCTCTGCTGCTTTTAATGAGACTGGGGGTCTCAAGAGAGACCCCACCTGTTCATCAGCCATACATACACACTCACCCCCCTAAATAAATGCTGGGGGCCTAGTGTGCATCTGTGTGCAGGTACAACCCCCAACCCCTCCGATCTTTAACCGTCCCATGTGCGAAACACAGTCTATTAAGCAGAACATGCTTGCACGGGGGGCGCAGAGCTGGAGGGGTTCACTAAGGTGGGCCGCCAAAGTGAAGCATGTGGTAATCAGGGAGAGTAAATCGACTCCGAAAGCAACCCCGGTTGCTCTCTAACCTGCCCTGCCGTCCCTCGAGGTCCCGCAGACGGATCCCTCCCCCTTGCACCTGCTGAAGCGCCGCTCAGCGCACTGATGAAACACTTCCCGTGCCGCAGCGGGAGAACCGGGAGCTTCTAAAGTGAAGCGTGATCCCACTCTTCAACCTTCCCGTCACTCATTTGAATGCAATATGCACACTGCGTCGCTATTTGCATATTCTGTTATAACGGCGGATAAAAAGAAAAAACGTGACAGACTAGTGTCTAGGACTCTGCAATTAACACATTTTTCAACTCCGAAGCATTCCTCAAATCCCTTTTGTGCGGTGATAAAGACGTTTCGCAGCCCTACACCGCTGGAAGCCCTTTTGTCTATGACCCAGTTTCTTTTTCCTTTCTTCTTCCTCTCTTTTGTCTTTCTCCCGCTCTCACAGTGTGAAGCTTGTATCTGCAGGTGACAGTGCAGCGGTGCAGCTTTGTATCTGCTGACATGGCTTACATCTTTCTCCGTGCATCTTAAAAAGGGACGTCGAGTGCTGTGGTGCAAAAGCAGAGAGACTCTTAAACTGTCTGGCCGGCTTGAGGGAACGATGAGTGAGAGCTGACTCAGAGTCTACCATCAGCATTAACAGAAAGATGTAATGGAGAGATTGAGGAAATAGACAATAGGCAATATTATTGCTCATACAAACCTTAAGTACTAAACGTTGGCATGCAACTCGTTTGATAGCGAAAGCATTACAGTAGTAGTTCCTTAAGAGTACATATTACTGCTTTAAGGTACCATTATGCATCATAAAGTTGTCTTTTTAAAGATACTGTGCATCACGTGCAAGCTTTTTCTTTCCCTGTAATTGATTTTTAGCCTATATGGACATTAATAGCCTCGCTATATAAACTAGATCCCATTAGACAAAGAACCAAGTGGTTTCCTTGAGCAGTCTCAGCATGAGATGATGTGCTGCAAGCATAAAACACTGTCGTTTTAATGTGGTAACTCTGTCCTCTGACCCTCAAACTAGTTCATTACATAATGATACTCCAGCTCATTGAGCTAATGAGGTAAAGCAGCTTCCAGCTGGGTCTGGAGATCTGTTCAGCATGTAGCGGACGGCAGGCCAGCCCCGGCTTTCACCTGCTACAAGGACATGCCAAGCCACTGGCATGGTCAGTACATCCCAGTAGGGTGGCATGAACAACAGGACAAAATTCAACTGATGTCCTTGCATGTTGCCACGTGCCGGTTCTCCTAAAGGACAGTGCTAATTTGGAACGGTTCACCGAAGCGCGTATTTTATCTGGACAAATCTGTAAAGAAAGACTCAATGCATTTGTGAGGCATAACATTTGCTGGTCAATATCATGGAATATTAATGATTTCTCTCCAGAAGTTTGTAATTTTGCAAGCTTTTTCAGAGAAGCACAAGGACTTATGGACACACCTGATGAAGATAAAGCAAACAGACCAAAATAAATCTATCATTAAAACAAAAAATTACAAATTACAGAACTAATACAACATGTGGATATACTACCTTTTATATATAATGTAAATATAAACTTTTGAAAATTCAGAAAATATAGAAAGTTCCAAATAATTTGTAATATTAAAAAAAAAAAAAAAAAAATTATGGAAGCTCGTTTCTACTACTGAATTAAAAAAAAAAAAAAGAAAAAAAAGTTTTTCTTGCACTTGCAAGTTCATATGTCGCAATTCTGACTTTTTTCTCTGAACCGCGTGATACAAACTTGCAATTCTGACCTTTCTTCCTCAGAACTGTGAGATAAAAACGCAATTGTAAATTCTAAAGTCAGAATTGAAAGTTTATATTTCGCAATTCTGAATTTATAACTCGCAATTACAAGAAAGTAAGTCAGAATTGCAAAATACAATCACGTAATTCTGAGAAAAAATCTGAATTGCAAATTTATGGTCGCACAATTCTGAGAAAAAAAGTCATAATTTCCAGTTTATATTTCACAATTGTGAGAAAAGTAAGAACTGAAAGACACAAACGTAATTCTGAGGACAAAAGTCAGAACTGAGAGATGCAAACCTGCAAATGCGACAAAAAAAAGTCAGAATTTTGAGATACAGAAAAATTCTGAATTGCGAGTTTATATCTCACAACTGTGAAAGAAAAGTAAAAATTGCAAGATACCAACATGTAATTCTGAGAAAAAAAAAAGTTTGCACGTATTTAACTTGCAATTGACATTATTTCTCGCAATTGCATATTTATATCAAGCTATTCTGAGAACAAAGTCAGATTTTCCAGTTTATATCCCATCATTCAGACTTTTCAAACACGTAATTCTGAGAAAAAAGTCCGAATTGCAAGTTATAAACTTGACAAGAAAAAAGTGCAAGATACCAATGTAATTCTGAGGGAAAAAAGTTAGAATTGCGATTTGCAATTATGACTTTATATCTCGCAACTGAGTTCACATCACGCAATTCTGACTTTATAACTTGCAATTACGAGATTATAATCACACAACTGCGAGAAAGTCAGAAATGTGAGACAAACACGTAATTCTAAGAAAAAAAGTCAGAATTGCGAGATATAAACTCGTAATTCTGAGAAAAAAGTTAGAATTGCGAGTAATAAACTTGCGAAGGCAAGAAAAAAGTCAGAAGTGCAAGATACCAACGTAGTTCTGAGAAAAAAAATTGAATTGTGAGTTTATATCTCGCAACTGTGAGTTCATATCATGCAATTCTGACTTTATAACTTGCAATTGCGACTTTATAATCGCACAATTGCGAGAAAGTCAGAAATGCGAGATACAACCGCGTAATTCTAAGAAAAAAGTCAGAATTTTGAGATAAAAAGTTGCAATTACCATATTTTATTCAGTGGGGGAAACAGGCTTCCATACAAAATGAAAAGGAGTGATTATAATAGTAAATCATTTTTTTTGCAACTAGAAATTGACAGTGTGGTCCCAAGAGACATCTCTGTAAACCCTCCTACCAGAGGAAAAAAACAGATTTACAATCAGGCTAATTACAAAAAAAGGAAATGATCGTCTGTTTGGAGGAATGGACACTCATAAATTCTAAGCTCCTCTGACAGGCGTTTTAAAAACACTGACTCTATCATTTCAGAAGGCTTCATTACGCTAATTGAAGTCCAGAAGAAAATCGAACTGATTGATGGCGCATCCTGGTCTCATCTCCATTGCCATTGCACATGCATCCAACATATCATCCACCTCTACATTCTGCAACGTTCTGCTGACGCGTCCAGACACATCTACAGCTGGCCTGCCATCAAACGCATGGAAATGAAATTCTAAGTGAAGCTGCGTGCTGAGAGTGAACGAGTCACAATGTGCTCAGGGGCTACAAGGCCAGCGATTTCCACTTGGAAAGGCACTGGAATAGCCAGATGGAACTGTTTGGAAAAAAACAACCCTGTTTAACAACCGAACACGCTCATGCAACCATTTCGGAATGGCATAGTAATTCCATTTCCTGTGTGTACTTGTATGTGTTGCTGCATTTCATTGTTAAACATACAAATGGACTGACTAAACAGTCACGGTACGGTATCAAACCCAAGGGCGAGATACAGGTAATGTCTACACTAAATCAACCAAACAAGACCCATTAAGCCCACGGCTGTGCCTCCAAAGCATGATCTACACTGCTCAAACAAAGAACTGAATAACAGAACACATTTACAACCTCCATTCACTCACTCACTGAACAAAATCTACTTCCCCTAAATGGCATCAGTTACACTACACTGTGGTTTTTCACTGTAGAGACAGAAATGTGGCACCGAAATCTCTTAGTTTATCATTGTATGTGTCTGTTTTATGCTTACAGCTGCTACACAATAGTTTTAATAATTAGTAAAAACCAGCATAGAGAAACAACAACCTGTGCACCATTTTTTGTTTTAATAATGTTTGCAGTCAGAATTGGATAATTTGGTGTATAATTTAATGGAATTTAATCATTTATTTATTTTTGAAGAGTCCCACAGAATATATTTAACAATCAGAGAGCAGCTGTTATATGGTGTGTACTTATTACGCAATGTATCATTTTTTTCCCTTCTTGCATGATTTAGCACACTACAAATCTGCCAAATCTTGATGTGATTGAGAAAGACAGACAGGGGGGGAAAGCCGAAAAGGTTCCTCGCATAACACAAACACATAACCACTAATCAGAAATGCAATAACCCCAATGATGGGATATTAACCAACAATTAATTTATCATTCCTGCAGAAGACAACCATGTGGCTTTTAGATTTCATCATTTAACTGCAATAATTCGCATTAGCGAATGATTTGGAGGCCGTCCAACCAGAAGTAAAGGGAGTTTTAATATCAGAAGCTTGTATTCTTCATGGCTGGCAAACAATGCTCTTCAGATTTGCAAATGTGCGCATCTTTGGTTAGTAGGCACCTGCTAGACGTACCGCGGCATCTGTCATTGCACTGAAATGTTCCACACAATCGCAAGGATTTTTAAAGTCTTTAAAGTGTGTCCTCCATTTTAATTGCTTTTCTGGATATAAGCAGAAAATAGGGGGAAAATGAAAGACAAACGACGACCATCTGCCAGCATCATCACCAGCCAATCAGATCTGTTTTTTTTCCCCATCAAGTACCAGAATGCTGGCCAACTGCAAATTACTGCCTGCCCAAAATGGTGCAAGTTTTTGCCTGAACTCCTCATATTTCTCTGACCAACCTCAAATTTGGTGTGCAAACAGAAGACAAACACATGGGCCAGAGTTCCCATCGCTCTTGACCAATGCATTTCCATGATTTCTGGACACACATTTTTGAAAAAAGGAGTTAGAAATGCATGCACAAAGAAAAATTCTATAATTTTAGACATTCTAGAACCCTGATTGGTCACAAATCTTGCTGTATAAATTCTGTCAGGAAAAAAAAAAAAAATAAAAATCAGATCTCCCATGACCTTGCTCAACATGAGCTTTTGAAATCACAACATCTTGCTTATGATTCCCACTTGAGTTAAACTTTGCAAACAACTGATGTATGTTTTCAACTCAGCGAGAGAATCAGAAATCAATGACCTCAAACTGTCAATAATAAAAAGGCCTTAGTCTCTCACAGCTCAGCTGAGGTTCTGAAAGCTGTAAAACAACCAAGGGCACTGTGAACTGCATACCTTGTTAAGTCCAGTATATACAGCTCAGTATAATCCAATGCCAAGGGACTGAACGCAATTACGGAGTTTAGCTTCACTCACCATTACGATTCATTGGCCTCCACACCACACTAGAAACACGTCATTCGAGATCAGAATCAAAACTGTTTTTATTGCTTCCATGAGGGTCTTCCCACAAGCAGTCACACATGCATTGAGTTGGGGGTGGTGGAAACCATGAATAAGAGGTGGCAGCACCAAGGTTTTGGCTTGCAGGCATAAACTTGGCCGACATAACGCATCCTACGGGACCTTTCTGTCACAGTGCGTTATGGGTTACAAATTGCAAAGCAGACGGAAATCTCATTCTGTGTTACAACATACTGGATCATATAGCAGCCAACAGTCGAAAAAATCCCTAGTAAATCAGCCTTTGAAATAGGAATGCGAGTGCCGGTCAATACTAAAATAAAAAGCTGCAACGATGCCAGTCGTTCTGTAATATTGCTAGGGCAAATTAAATTGGGTAGCTTCACATTGCCTGTTTTTTATATGAGAAATATAATACTATACGCTACCAGTCAAAAGTTTTTGAACAGTAAGATTTTTAATGTTTTTTTAAAGAATTCTTCTGCTCACCAAGCCTGCATTTATTTGATCCAAATTATAGAAAAAAAACTGTGATATTGTGAAATATTTTTACTATTTAAAATAACAGCTTTCTATTTTAATAAATTATAGAAATTAATACTTTTATTTAGCAAGGATGCTTTCGATCAAAAGTGATTATAAACACATTTATTCATCAAAGAAACCTGAAAACTCGGCTGTTTTCAACATAATGATAATATTAAATGTTTTTGAGCAGCAAATCAGAATATTAGAATGATTTCTGAAAAATCATGTGACTGGAGTAATAAAGCAAAAAAAATAATAATAATTCTGCTATTTTAAATAGTAAAAATATTTCATATATCATATTCATTATAAAATCTAATTAATATTAAGTATTTTATTGCAGGGTAAATTGTTGGTACAATGTTTTTAATATTCTAAATAATTTAAAAATAGAATTATATTTTATAATTATATATACATGTTATATTTTATATACTATATTTATTCATTTTATTTAATATAATTTATTTATATAAAATTACAAATTAAAAAAAATTAAAAAAAAATTGCTTTTTTAAATAAATAATTATTTAAAATAACAGCATTACAGTTCACTGAAACCCAACTTTGGATATAAAAATCTAGCAAGACCAAAAGACCACACACCTACACAAACATCACCTCATGACTCATCTGACCATTTCATGTCATTGAGAGCGGTTTATTTTCTGCTTTCTGTTCCTCGTATCCTCAGATCCCCCTTTCCTTTCATTTCCATTTCATTAGCTCCCTCATTCTCAGCCGTACACCGCGTCTACTCCTGCTTTTCTCCCTTATGTCTGTCTCTTCAATTGTTCTCTCAAGTGTTTGCTTTCATCTCCACAGATCACGCTATGCAATCAGAGGGCTAAACAATTTTGTGTCCTTTTGATTTTGTGTAAATGCACACATACAACAGGCATACACACACTGACAGACTCACTACAACATCTCATTTGCTCGATTCTGTCTTTCTATATTTACGGTTCCTCGCTGATTAAACAAAACATGGTTTCTTTATCCTTCATATGGAATTGTTGACGGGTAAACAACTCAGATTAGCACTGATTCATCCAAGTCTGTCTATATAGAAGTTGCCAATTAACTGCTTTTTCATCATAAAGCATGCTGCATGTGGCACGGCCTGAATCTCTTAGATGAGGAAGGTTAGAGAAGAATAGTAAATTACTCTTACCGTCCACTCACAACAAAACAGGCCACGAGCAAGACCAGAAGCACTGCACCACCTGCCACAGAGATGGCCAGTATGGTTTGCTGGTTGGGATCTCCAACCGCCAGCATATCTAAAAGAGAGAGAAACCAACATGAAAGCACAATTTAACACAGTTTTGACATAATATCTATAGCTTAGCTTCATTATTTAAGGTCAAAACCTATATAAATGCATAAAAAACAGTCAAAATTACAATGAATATGTTATATGATGTTTATATTTAGCAAAATGCTCCTCTAGAGCTCATTTTTCTAGCTGACTAATGAGTTTATGCTCACGAATGTGTTTTTCTGAGGTAAATGTGACGTTACGTGACATTGTTTACAAGCTGTTGACGTCTTTGCTCAGTTGAAACACTGATTGAGCGATTAACGGTTACATGAGACAAAAACGGATTTTAGTATGTTGAAATCTTTCTTTTAACATACCTTTGGATGTTGATTGATGTTTACTTGCGCTGAAACTTGTATTAAAGCGGAGACGATCAGTTCATATGCGATTCCTGCTAACGCTTCTCCTGCACTGAGGCGCTACAGCGATCTGACACTCTACATTAAATAGCGCCAAAACGGCATTAAACTAATAAAATGGACAGAATTTAAAATCTGAGACTTTGTTTCATATCAAAAGTACCAAAGCACAAAGATTATTGCGTTTTATTGGATGGGAGGTGCACTGCAATGTTCCCTTCATTAACTGAGAACAGGCTAGACTAATCGATTCCTGGGATTTCGATGCCGGTTATCATTATTTTATTTTTAGTTTTTTTAAATTCTTTTAATTTTGTATTTTTTTTCCCTTAAAATGTATAAAAGTACAAACAAACTGTTTTAAAATTAATTAATACATTAATATTTCCTCTTACCTACCTAACTGTGCTAATTTAAGAAAAAAGTACCACATTACACACAATTAGAAACCGTTAAATTACTTTATTAATACCATGGCGAGTATTCTGACATCATTAACAAGTGTTAAATCACAAACAAAAATAACCCTGACCAATATTTAAGTAGACAAACCAAGGGAACGGATGATTTTTTTCCACTTAATGTTCCAATAACAAGATTTAAGAAAGCGTCCCTCTAATTACGCACACAGAATGGTGGCGTGTACCATATGGTACACAAACTATGAGACAAACACAGCGGGGCATCTGCCTACTCTCGGCTGAAGCTGCTCACACTTCAGAGGAGCACTGACAGAAAATCTACATGCTCAGACTTCAAACACCGCAGCAAGAGAGCAAACTGCGGAGCGTGAGGAGCCTCGTCTATCTCAGGGGACTAATTGAACGTGTTCACATGTATGAATATTTCACAGCCTCTTTCAATGCGCGCGGCGGATTGGAAATTCAATCAGCGGCGTGTGATGGAGAGATACACGCGTGTGACACAGGTTACAGTTTGGCCGAAACGAATGTCCTTGAGAATTCTGAGATATTCAGCTGTGAATAAGAAATAAGGGGTTTGGTGGCACTTGCACAGTCAGAAATTATAGAGAAATCTACAAATTCAAGGACACTGTAAATGGGTTTCTAATAAAGCAATTCACCACAAAGCAATGTGCTTAAAATCCCCTTAACTATGTTAAAATGTAATGCATGCCAATTTTCTGTAATTTTAAAGGCTTATTACTTTAGTCCATGTGACACCAGTGGTTCAGCCATGTCGTGGTACCTTTGTGAACGCATGGCGAAGACTGACACAGAAGCGGTGTTGCCAAGTCTGCGGTTTTGCCACTGAATTGGGCTACTTTTACACTACTGCCGCATGTTGTTTTTAATGTTCGCAGGTTGAAGTGACCCTAATAACGTCATATTTAGTCCCTGAAATGCAAATTTATCCCGTTAACGTGATTTTTAATGGCTCAAAACCCACAAAATGCTAGTTTTTTGAGCTAGTTTTGAGTAACAATTGGGCGGGTTTTGTTGTGAAAACCTGGCAACCCTGCACAGAAGAGAAGAAATTGCTAAAGTCTGTGGCCTCATTTATCAAACCTGCATAAATATGAGTAAATTCTGAGTTATCAACACGTAAAACAGACCTTTCCGAAAACTGTCCTCCGGATACACAAACGTCTGATTGGACAGTTAAACGTGTATGTTAATGAATTCCAATCATTAGTAAATAGGGCGCTCGTGCACGCTCATTCACATTTAGCATAATCCCCGCCTATGAATTACAGCTACGCAAATTGCGTGTCCAGGAATGAAGTGGAATATTCTGGTCTACTTTCTCAGGTTTGGCTCCAGTATATTGCATAAATGCAAAAAAGACTAATAGGCCATATGCGTAACAATACATATTCAATAACGTGTGTCCACCAAAGAGTTTTTAGCCAACTTAAAAAAATTAAAACAACCAGCTGGTGGCACTTGAAAATGCTTAGGTGGCACAGCATTTTTGCAAAGAAGATTTGGAATATTCACAGTGGCAAAGTATTACTAGTATCTCATTTTTAAGAATTTTACTAAATATAAAAAAGCAGTAACCAGTAATACTGACTTCACCATTGTTGTAGGTAGTCGCTGAACAAGTAGGACGGTTGGTCGGTATTTGTCTCGCCCCTCCCCTATTTACGGCTTTTTTCGTACCAACTAACATTTTCAAAATAGAAGACTTTCATGAATTTGAACGTTTATGTCAAAACGGCTTTACGAACGATGTACACAAAAATTCGTTCTGCTCATGTTTCATGAATGAGGCCCATTATTTTTTGTTCTCTTTGCACACAAAAAGTATTCTCGTAGCTTCATAATATTACGGTTGAACCACTGATGTCACACAGACTATTTTAACAATGTCCTTACTACCTTTCTGGGCCTTTAACGTGTCAGTTATGTTGCTGTTTATGCAGGGTCAGAAAGCTCTCGGATTACATAAAAAATTTCTTCAATTGTGTTTTGAAGATAAATGAAGGTCTTACAGATTTGGAATGCCATGAAGGTGAGTTAATAATGACAGAATTTTCAGATTTGGGTGAACTATACCTAGGGTCAGATTTCTCTGAAACTAGAGGAGAACCTTGCGGCTAATCGCCAGGAAGTTCTGAAGGTTCTGAAAGCAGGAGATCTCAAAAAGGCAAAACATTTCTTTGCTTTCTGGACCATTTTTGACTGTGCATGAAGGATGGATTTCCACTCACCTTCGTGGCTTGTCTCCAACTCAATCTCTCCCCTGTAGTTCCCATATCCTCCATCCGTACGCGCTCGAATCCGGAAGATGTATGTGGTTCCTGGCTTGAGTCCATCCACCGTCATACTGTTGGATTTGGTCTTGAGCACAGTGTAGTTCTGATCCTGCTGGTTCTACAGTGGGAAAGAATGGAATAGCAAGTGAACAAGGTTGCTTTGTACGAAGATGGATGTCTTGATCCCTTCACAATGACACCTGAATCCCTTCCTGTCCTGCAAACCCCAGGAGTCTGCATGAACTTTGTTGAATCATCCATAATGTATCAACTCACACTGACAGAAACAAACGAAGAACAAGAGAACAAAGCACGCAGATTGGATTCAAATCAGTCAATTGCCAATTAGCAATTAGCTCAGATAGAATTTAGTGCTCATTCAAGCACCTCCTGCCAATGGCTAACACAGTGCTTTTCACATAGACTGATTGAACTGAAAAGAAACGCAGATTTCTGCATTTTTTTTTTTTTAAAGGCCTAACAGCTTTTCGGCTTCCAGTAACTGGAATTTCTCCAGATAAATGACATCAATTCTATTGACTCTGAGCTGTCGTCTCATTGTCCAATTCTCATTGTCCAATCCTAAGGAGAATTCCATACAGTGTGCTCATGTTAATATTTCACAGCTTATCGATATCCATTCATCGTCCTTCATGTAAGCCCTTCGCTAAAGAGGCACGTGGCAGCCCGCTTAGGGAAATCTAACGTTCCAGACAGGAACGCCACGCCCTGCGAGAGAGGGATGGCCATATTTCCTGTGGTGCTATTAAATCTAAGATGGGCCAAACAGGCGGCATCAAACGGATCGCGGACACAGCGGCAGCCAAGCCTGTCCATCTGTGCGCTCCATCTAAAAGCCACATAGTCCATAATCACCTGAATAAATCATAATAATTACCCATCACCCTGTCTTTATGCCACACAGCCAAGTACAGTGGTACTGGAGGGTGTCACCGAGGGATCTAAATAACTGACTGCACGAAATCACTTACCTCGTGTATAGAAATGAAGACTTGGATGAGTTTTTGTTTTTTAAATGAGCATTTTATCAGGCTCCTATAAAAATAACATTGGATATTTTTGGAAAAACAAAAAGCCATTCAATAACTGCTAATAACCTTTTCTTTGCCGTTAAAGTGAAATAACTGAACATAAACATAGAAGCCTGATAACAATGCTCATTTAAAAGAAAAAAATATCAGACGGGCTCAGAGGTTTTTGCATCTGAAAGCTTAAAATGTTGCAGAAAGTGGTTCGTACTAGAGATGTGATACGTTTGCATCATATCAGTTACTGAGCAATATTAGATATATTTTTTATTGTGCATGCTCATTTTTGCTATTTTTACATTCATTGCCATCTAAAACTCACTTCAACTGCAATTTTTGAAAACACTGGTAATTTACACCATTAAACATAATATTCAGCATGTCTGGTCAGCATATAATACATTATAATATTGTGATGCCTAAGCTTACTTGAAG
>JAHKKF010524335.1:32061-76972 GCA_019740295.1 Labeo calbasu | reverse complement strand
TATTTTTGTCTTGTTTTAAGGTAAAATATTATTTAAAATTTTATTTTATTTTATTTTATTCACCTAATATTTAGTTTACAAAATATGAAAAACTCTGAATAATATACTGGTTTCCATTGCAACAATCAGGTATGGTTCAAGCTTCAAAAGGACACCAAATTTTATTTTATTTTATTTTATTTTATTTTATTTTATTTATCAGGAAAATTTAAAATTTTAAATGGTAGTATATTATATTTGTAATTAAGAAAAGCTTAATATTTACTTATTTATTTATTTTTATTTTATTTTATTTATTTATTTGTTTTTTTGCACCAGCAGCAGCATGGCTTTGCGTTTTCTTGATATTTATTCATTCAAATTTTCTCCACAAAGGTAAAACAGCGATGTACGGACGATTTTGTACTTCTGTCTACATCTTGCATGACCTTTCCAACGTGACTACGTAGTGCATGAAATCAAGCTGGTGCAAGACGAGCATTTGTGATTAAAAAATACATCAATTGTTATTTTTTTTAGACAATGACCAACCATTTTGTTAGATAAGACCTTTTTTCCTTGGCTGAGATTGTGTGGAGCCATTTGAAGCTGCATTAAAACGGCAATTTGGACCTTCAACCCACTGATCTCCACTGAAGTCCACTATACAGAGAAAAATCCTGAAATGTCTTCCTCAAAAACCTTAATTTCTTTTTGGCTGAAGAATGAAAGACATGAAAATCTTGGATGACATGGGAGTGAGTAAATTAGCATGAAATTTTAATTCTGGAGTCTGGAGTGAACTAATCCTTTAAGTTAGTGAATATTATGGGTCATGGTTCGTTTGTTGAAACTATAATTAGCTTTAATGGTAATAAAGTTTACTATTATTGTCTGCTGTATGCATACAACACTGAAAAAGTAATTCTGTTGTCAATGGAACAAACATTTATTTGTAATACAAAATATTCAAAATACAACTTACATGGTCTGGAAGAAATAACTATGCACAGCAAATTTAGCATGTACGCGTGTGTAAGTGAACCCACATTGTTGTCTTTTTGAATGCATACAAAAAGCATGTGTTGTATGTGGGTATATACAGTAAGAGTGTGTGTGTGTGTGTGTGTGTGTGAGATTTAGATAGCGAGAGAGGGGAAGATCCATAGAGCTCATTGGACTCTGAATAATGAGGTGCGTGGTAAAAGATGGAGGTCATACAGGGATGCTTGCCCTCATTCATCAGAGCTGGCGCGCCTCCACAGAAAGACTCTTCAGAAACATTAAAAACTGCTTCCAGGGCCACACACACACACATTCCCTCTTTCTCTTTTCTCTCCACAGGCTTGCTTTGTTGCCAAACTTGCAGAGCCAGCAAACTCTATAACTTGCCCTGTAGGGGCAGTTAAAGGAAACAAAAAAATCTGTGTATGTGTTTTTTATTTATTTTTTTGCTTCAGAGTCCAGTTAAGCTGTGGTTTACAGTACATTCTTCCTTTTAAATATACAGTGAGCAGATCTCCTGAAGTTGCATCGTCTTTTTTGCTCGCTGCTGTTTTTTTTACGGTCATCAGTCCTAATCTGAATTTGTGTTCCTTTGCAATCCACAGTCTTCTGGGTCTTGTTCTCTGTGTTTTGGAAATGTAGTTGAGGGTGCGTCTACGGTTTGCCGCTGTACTTCTGAAGTGTCACAACATCGTATATCAACTGTAAATCAACAGGAGTAGAGCCTTGCTTTTGTAAAACATTTTATTTTAGTACGCAGTAAATTTGCCTGTCACCTCACCTGTTAACAAACGCATTTTGGCATGGATTTGTTGAAGCGATCTGTGTATACTAAAGCCACAAAGTCCATAATAATGTAATGATAGGAGGGATGTTTTTAATTTATTAGTATTGGTTAGCACTGGATATTAAATATACTTCCTCATACATTTTTTTTTTTACCTTCATTGTTTGTTTAGGTTAAAGTGTTAGTTTACCCAAAAATGAAAGTTTTGTCATTAATTACTCACACTCACGTAAGACCTTCATCTTCAGAACACAAATTGAGACATTTTTGATGAAAATCGAGAGCTTTCTGACCCTGCGTAGACAGCAACGCAACTGACATGTTCAAGGCCCAGAAAGGTAGTAAGGACATTGTTAAAATAGCCCATGTGACATCAGTGGTTCAACCTCAGTTTTATGAAGCTACGAGAATACTTTTTGTGCGCAAAGAAAACAAAAATAACGACTTTATTCAGCAGTTCATGTGGTAAGTAATAAAGTTCATTAGCTGTTCCAGGCTTGTTGACCAGGTCATAAAGCTGTTTTATTTCTGGTCCAAGATCTACTAGCTTAGACTGGGTAATGACCAATTTGGTGAAGTTGCAAAAAAAAAGAAGACTAATCTGGTTTTATCTGGATTTTTCCAGTGGCTAATGAGAGATTTCTTTATAGTGCACGTAGACCTTACAAGTTGACTTGGTGTTAACATAAATCTGTGTGGAAGTTCACCAGGGTATACATGTTCATGCATGATAGAGAGCTGCTCCTGGTTTGTCCGCACCCCCGGGATCTCACTTCCCTACATACGTCCAGCATTTTTCTTCCAAGATTAATGGAACATGCTGGCGAGGCTAATTTGTTGTTAATGGGGTTTACCAGGAACAGATAAACTGCTTTTGAAGACATCTTCCCAATCCTTGCTCCTATGGGCTGCTGTCCTGCTATAAAATATGGATATCATTCTACTATAGTTACAGTGGGACCTGTTTTGCATATTGCGTGGTACATGCAAATTATCTTGATGTATGCGGAATGTGATGAATAATTAATGAAGAATCCATGTTAACTGCTTTTTTTTTAATAAATTCTGTTACTCTGTTGATGTTTAAGATGTGCTTTGATCATTTGACTTTCCCAGAAGATTTTGATCTTTATGGCGCTGCCAAGGTACTGGAAGAGTTTTACGTTTCTGATTCAAGTATACAGGAATTTCAGTCCAAATGTGGTGTAAGCAAAAATCCTTTTATTCTCTAGCACTGAATAAACATTATTACCATAGAAATTATATGGAAGCCTGTTTCCCCCAATGAATACAAAATTAAATTCTGACTTTTTTCTTGCAATTGCGAGTTTGTTTTGCAGTTCTGACTTTTTCTTAGTCAGATTTGCAAGTAAGATATAAACTTGCATTTGTAAGTTATGAAGTCAGAATTGTAAGATATAAACTTGCAAATCTGACTTTTTTCTCAGAATTGCATTATTCTGAGAAATAAAGTCGTAATTCTGAGAAATAAAGGATATGACTTTTTCTAAGAATTGAGTTTATGTCTTTCAATTGTTATTTTTCCTCTCAAAATTGCAAGTTTATATCTTACAGTTGTGACTTTTTCTCAGAATTGTGATTTACATCTCGCAGTTGTGACTTTTTTCCCAGAATTACAAGTTTGTAATCTCACAATTTGTGACTTTTTTCCTCAGAATTGCAAGTTTATATCTCACAATTGTGACTTTTTTCCTCAGAATTGCGTTTTCATCTCGCAGTCGAGACTTTTTTTTTCACAATTGTGACTTTTTCCCTCAGAGTTTTTATCTCACAGTTGACTTTTTTTCCCAGAATTGTGAGTTTATATCTCACAATTGTGACTTTTTTCCCAGAATTAAGAGTTTATATCTCACAATTGATTTTTTTTCCTCAGAATTGCGTTTATATCTCACGATTGACTTTTTTTTCCCCAGAATTAAGAGTTTATATCTTAAAATTGTGACTTTTTTCCTCAGAATTGTGTTTTCATCTCGCAGTCGAGACTTTTTTTTCACAAATGTGACTTTTTTCCTCAGTTTTTATCTCACAATTGACTTTTTTTCGCAGAATTGTGAGTTTATATCTCACAATTGTGACTTTTTTTCGCAGAATTGTGAGTTTATATCTCACAAATGACTTCTTTTCCTCAGAATTGAGAGTTTATATCTCACAATTGTGACTTTTTTTCCCAGAATTAAGAGTTTATATCTCACAACTGTGACTTTTTCCTCAGAATTGAGTTTACATCTCACAATTGTGACTTTTTTTCTCTCAGAATTCTTTTTTTTATTAGCTCATTTTTCCACACCAAAGGAGGGTTGTGCTTAAAACAAGGGGGAAAAAAATTCATTGATCATGTTTAATGCAGGGCTCTATGATTACTTTTCTTTTTAGGAGCACTTGTGTTGAGCAAAATAGTGTTATAGAGGCAACAGTGTTATACTCAGACACCGTAAGTCACTTAATATTAACTTGTTTATTTAACTGTTGTATTAAATCAATATCTCATTTACAATCTCCATTAAAATCATTAAAAGCTGTCACTCATCTTAGTTCATCACGATGAAACTGAAATGGTCACATTGTAGAGCCCTGGTTTAAAGGATGTTTTGATATACTACTTCTCAAACGTTTGGGTTCAGTAAGATTTTTTTTAGCTTTTTTATTTTTAAAATGTATTAAAATAGAAAACTGTTATTTTTCTTTTTTTCATTTTTATTTTTAAAAAAAATTTTTTTTTTGCAACATAGCTTTGCTTTTTATAGATATATATTTTTTAGCTATTTATGTTTCTATTTTTTGTTGTAATGTCACTCCACATTAAACATTCAGGATGTTTGTGACCTTGCTAAATAATTTAGGGCGACTTTATAAATGGATGAACTGTGGACACAAGAATTAGCCACATATTCTTTTGGTTTAACCTGAATTTCTCCATAACACGTTATTCAAAAAATGTTTATTTTGGTGTACTGTAAAACAATATGGAAAAGAAGTGTTCACTAATTACCAAGCAATCAAATGCACATTCATTATTGCTATTATTCAAATGTCTTCACCTTGTCGTTCCTCTGCAGTACTCATCTGGAGAAGAGCCTGCAGATGCTGATGGACCGCGTGGACGACATGAGTCAGGACATTGTCAAGTACAACAACCACTGCCGCAGTCTCAGCAAGCAACAGCAACAGAAACATCAGGTAATCCATCAAATGGCTACACCTGTCTTTTCATGTGAAGATTTTCCCACACTCTCCCACACCGACATGAATGATACCTCAAATCATCCATGCTTGTTCAGAAAAGGTGTGCTATTACCTTCAAGTGATCAGATTTTCACTTAGCAGACAGTAGAAACGAGTTAAGAAACGAACAGAGCTATATCCTGGGAGCAGAATGTTACAGGGACGTGGGAGTGGGCTGTGGACGATTGTGACGCTGATATATAGGGTACGCACTTTTACATGCTTTGAAGTACTGGTGGGATGAGAGCTATCATGAGCATGTAAATGCTAGTTACTGTTAATGGTAGCTTTGCTAGCGTGATGTGTGCTCATGGGAAAACAGGTTGTCACCACAAAGATCACAATAAGGGGCTTGCGGAGAATGAGCGTCTGACGAGGCTTGATGTTTCACTCTTGATGTTATGCTCTGTAAGATATAATTATAATACAGTTGTAATTGATGAAACTGAGCAACTCGAAACCCAGGAATTAGCTCTGAGGCTGTAATCAAAGCTTTGTTTCGAAAACACAGGGTGCACTTTGGAGGGTTGGTACAGTTTTTAGCAATTAAAGATCTTACTCGTAAATCAGTGTTTATTTGTTAATGCACAGTGTAGACAATGGAAAGTGTGATTCTCATGAAAACAGTCAAGAAATGTTTAAATCACATTGTGCCCCAAAAAAGCAAATTTTTGCATTTTTGCATGAGGAGATCAAAGAATATTATAAAGGTTGTTTTTACACATCTCGTCTGTAAGCAGACAAATAAATAGAAATAAAATTTAAAATGATAAAATGGTAACTTTAAGGAAAATAATTAAAATATTTGTAAATATTTCTAATTGTTTAATTTAAAAAAAGAATTGTTCTATATATACTACCAGTCAAAAGTTTTTGAACAAGATTCTTATTTTTTAATTTTTTTTTTAAGAATTCTCTTCTGCTCACCAAGCCTGAATTTATTTGATCCAAAATACAGCAAAAGCAGTAATACTTTGAAATATGTTTTACAATTTAAAATAACTGCTTTCTATTTGAAAGTATTTTAAAATGTAATTTATTCCTGTGATCAAAGCTAAATATTCAGCATCATTACTCCAGTCTTCAGTGTCACGTGATTCTTTAGAAATCATTCTAATATGCTGATTTGCTGTTCAAGAAATATTTTTTTATTATTATCAATATTTAAAACAGTTGAGTGCATTTTTTTCCAGGAATCTTTGAGTAGAATTTATCTGAAATGAAAAGCTTTTGTAACATTATACACTATACCATTCAAAAGCTTAGAGTCAGTATAATTAATTTATTTTTATTTTTTTTGGAAAAGAAATTACAGAAACTACTACTTTTATTTAGCAACAATGCTTTAAATTGATCAAAAGTGGTGATAAAGACATTTATAATGTTACAAAAGGTTTCTATTTCAGATAAAACTTTCTATTCATCAAAGAAACCTGAAAAAAATCCTACTCATCAACATAATAATAAAAATAATAATAAATGTTTTTAAGCAGCAAATCAGAATATTAGAATGATTTCTGAAGGATCATGTGACTGGAGTAATGATGGTAAAAATTCAGCTTTGAAATCACAGGAATTAATTACATTTTAAAATATATTCAAATAGAAAACAGTTATTTTAAATAGTAAAAATATTTCAAAATTTTACTGTTTTAGCTGTACTTTTGGATCAAATAAATGCAGACTTGGTGAGCATAAGAGACTTCTTTAAAAACATTAAAAATCTAGACTGATAGTGTGTAATTGATCTGCTTTTTAAAAATAATAATAATAAATAATAAATAAATTAATAAAAAATAATAAATGTTTCCTGAGCACCAAAATCAGCATATTAGACTGATTTTTGTGTCACGTGACATCGAAGACTTTAAAGATTTTACTGTATTTTTGATTAAATGCAGCCTTGGTGAGCATACTGTAAGTGTAATAATTTTATTAGTTATATAATACAATTCCAAATTTATAAATGTCTTATTTTAAATGTCCATTTATATAAAGTTTATTATAATTTTATATTTTTTCTTAAAACCCCTAAATTTAGGAATGGGTATTGTATATTCAGAAGCTGGTACACATGCAAGAATACGTCATGTACTGAAATTAAGCTGATTTTTACTAACAAAGTCTTTATGGTCCTGCAAATAGTTTTTATTGTCTCTATTCAGAGCTTTGGGGTGACGTATGACCTTGATGTCTTCATGAGGTTCATCCAAGTTCAAGAGTTTTTGTCCATTTTCAAATATAAAGCTGCAAATCTTCCTATTCATGTGAGAGTGTCTGAGATTTTTTGTGCCACGCAGCCAGCCAAGGCAATCACTAGCATCGTTCACAATCGGCCCGGCTGACTCTATAAAGTCAGTGAAGTTAAAAGAGATTTATCGCGTGGCTGTGTATCAAGGTCTGTATGAAACAGGAGAGGTGAAGTAGTAATGGCCTTCCTCGATGCTCTGAACTTTATGATTGATTGAAGTACATGTGACCTCCCTAAATTCCTCTGATACCGTAATGACATAGAGATTCTGTCTTAATTTACTCATTTCTTTATGTGCTCATCTAATACCTGATGCAGAAAATGTGATTGATTACAAGAAGGCACAAAGGACACAGTGCACTTGCATTATCAGTGATTAGTTGAATGTTTACTCGGATGTTATGGGAAGTATTCAGTTTAGGTTTCCTTTTCATTTTTCATTCTTCTTAGACAGCTCCTCCACCACACAGTCATCAGTGTCTGTTGTTCCAGCTGTCATCTTCACCTTCTTTTAAATACACCATCAGTCTTTTTTCTGCCACCTTTCCTGGCCTGTCATGGCTCTCAGAAGATTTGCTTTAATTCAGGCACCGCGGAGGTTAATAACAAAAGATAAGGACATTAAGTTCAGACTAACCATTTGTTCTTCATCGCTCTGCAGTACATTCAGAGACGACAACAGGAGAATGCACAGAGACAGAGCCGAGGAGAGCCTCCGCTTCCTGAGGAAGACCTCAGCAAAATGTTCAAGCCCCCTCAGCCA
The DNA here is from genome assembly GCA_019740295.1 of Labeo calbasu. Lineage (NCBI taxonomy): Eukaryota > Metazoa > Chordata > Actinopteri > Cypriniformes > Cyprinidae > Labeo > Labeo calbasu. The sequence continues at coordinate 68,944 of JAHKKF010524335.1, read as the reverse complement.
CCTCCACGAATGGACACCCTGCTCATTGCTAGTATGTTATCTATCTATCTATCAATCTATCTATCTATCTATATGTATATATATATATTCAAAATAATGGAAGCCCGGCTCCACCACTGAATTTTTAAAAAGTTATTTGCGACTTTTTTTTTCTCTAAATGATTTTTTTCCCTCAGATTCGGACTTTTTTCTCAGAATTGTGAGATTTAAACTCGCAGTTGCACGGTATGATGTCAGAATTGTGAGATATAAACTCATAATTTTGAGAAATAAAGTCATATTTGCAAGATTGCGAGTTATAAAGTCAGAATTGAGATGTAAACTCGCAATTCTAAGAAATAGTAAAAAATTTTGAGATACAAACTCCAAACTGCGAGTTATAAAGTCAAAATTCTGACTTTTTTCTTGCAATTGCGAGTTTGTATCTTGCAATTCTAACTTTTTTTCTCAGAATTGTGAGTATAAACTTACAGTTGTTAGTAATAAAGTCCAATTTTGGAGTTTATATCTCTGTTCTGACTTAATAACTCGCAATTGCGTGTTATAAAGTCAGAATTACGAATAAACAAATCTGACTTCTCAGATTTGCATGATACAAACTCACAATTCTGACTTTTTTTCTTAACATTGTGAGATATAAAGTCACAATTGTGTGTCATGAAGTCAGAATTGTGATATAAAGTCAAAATTCTAACTTTTTTCTTAGAATTGTGAGATAAACTTGCAATTGTGAGTTATAAAGTACTATTTTGAGGGAAAAAAGACAAGTTACTTCTCACAATTCTGACTTAATCCGCAATTGCTTAGTCAGAATTGCGATATAAAGTCACATTTCTGCCTTTTTTCAGAATTACATGATATAAACTTGCATCTGCGAGTTATAAAGTCAGAATTGAGATATAAACTCGCAATTCTAAGTAATAGTCAAAATTTTGATATACGAACTCCAAATTGCGAATTATAAAGTCAGAATTGTGATATAAAGTGACAATTCTGACTTTTTTTCTTGCAATTGCGAGTTTGTATCTTGCAGTTCTGACCTTTTTTCTCAGAATTGTGAGTATAAACTGTCCAATTTTGGAGTTTGTATCTCTATTCTGACTTAATAACTCGCAATTGCGTGTTATGAAGTCAGAATTGCATGATACAAAGTCACAATTCTGACTTTTTTTCTTAACATTGTGAGATATAAAGTCACAATTGTGTGTCATAAAGTCAATATGCAATTGCGAGTTTGTATCTCACAATTCTAACTTTTTTTCTTAGAATTGTGAGATGTAAACTCAGTTGTGAGTTATTAAATCTTATTTTGAGGGTAAAAAGACTTTAAAAAAAAATGTGTATCTCAGAATTCTGACTTAACCCGCAATTGCGTGTTATAAAGTCATATTTCTGTGTTTTTTCAGAATTGCGTGATATAAACTTGCATTGGTGAGTTATAAAGTCAGAATTATGATATAAAGTAAAATTCTGACTTCTTTCAATATTGGGTGATATAAACTTGTATTTGCGAGTTATAAAGTCAGAATTATGATATAAAGTAACAATTCTGACTTTTTTCAGAATTGCATGAAATAAACTCACAATTGCGAAAAATAAAGTCAAAATTGTGTGATACTAACTAGCAGTTCTGACTTTTTCACAGAATTGTAAGATATAAACTCCAATTGCGTTTCATAAAGTCAGAATTGAGATATAAACTCGCAATTCTAAGAAATAGTCAAAATTGCAAGATATAGTCAGAATTACGATATAAAGTCACAATTCCAACTTGTTTTCTCACAACTGCGAATTTGTATGTTTTTTTTCTACGAATTTTGAGATATAAACTCGCAATTGCAAGTTATAAAGTCCGATTTTGAAAGGGAAAAATACTGAGTTTAAATCTCAAAATTCTAACTTAACAACTTGCAATTGCGTTTTATAAAGTTAGAATTGCGAGATATTCTGAGAAAAATGCAGAATTGCGAGTTTATATCACGCAATTCTGACCTTATAACTCGCAAGTGTGAGTTTGTATTACACAATTTTGACTTCATTTAACATAATTGTGAGTTCATACCTCTCAGTTCTGAGAAAAAAAGTCAGATTTGTGAGATAAAAAGTTGCAGTTACCTTTTTTATTTTTTATTCAGTGGCAGATTTTTCAGCTTATTATTTGTCAGGGTTCAACAGTGTAAGTAGAAATATATAATGTTTACACATTACAAGTTGTGTTTACAAGCTTTAAGTGGATGATTAGTGTCTGCTCAGTAATGGAGGCCAAATCTCTGCTCTTGAGCGATGTGAGGCATCCCAACACAGCGCTAACCGTCTCCTCCTCATTTCATCTCATTTGGATCTGAAAAGATTTGGACTTGTCGCGTTTTCTGTCCTGCGGAGTTGAGATGGAAGGGAGGAAGGAAGGGAGGAGAGGTAATTTATGAGGAACATTACAGGGGCCTTGCCAGAGATTGATTTAGAGCAATTGTTTCTAACTTGTTATGGAGGTAGTATATTATAGATCAGCCGCTGTCTGAGAGAAAATAGCTGGAGGAGGGTGATACGTCTGTCATGTCATCTTGTACCCCGGACTGCTGGACTCTAAGTTATGTAACTCTAGAGCCATGCTGTTTACTCAGCAACATGCGGTTTCTGACTTTGAACGTTCATGGGACATTTTTGCAATCAAACAAAACGGCATTTTTCCTTATAAATAACTGACAATGAAACTGATCTTATTTATGTTATATTTTAATTTTGAAGTGCACGATGGGTGCATCTAACACACACATTGCAATTTAATTTAATTAAAAATAAAGTATTTAAATATAAAAATATTTGATTAATGATTCTGCTGTAGGTCAAGACAGTCAAACTCAGACCTAAAACTATCCCAGCCTAATAGGAGCCAGCTGTAACATTTAACATCAAGATCAGAAGAGATCCGGACAAAATGGCATCAAGTAAGAGTATTTGTTTCCATGAGCAGCTCTTTGTAGTGCTGTGGAGTAATGGGTTAGTCTACGGCTGAATTAAATGCTTGTAGGTGCTGTGGAGGAGAGCATCTCATTTCTCACCATCTCTTAAAGTCTTTTAAACTCCAAACTTCTCGGTGGCGTGAGCAGCAGCGCTGCCAAGCGGAAAGACAATCACCTGAGAGCTCGACGGCCAGCCTTCAGTACATAATGGAGTACATTAACTGAGCCACTTCAGCGGGCAGCCCACCCTGCCTCTGTTTCTCTTTGTTTCTTTTGCTATCTCTGTATTTTGTACCATTTCTAATGTTTTCCCTCATCTAATTTTTAGGTCAAATCAACACCTACTGCCAAACCATCAAAGAGTTCACATCTCAAAACCTGGGCAAGCTTTTCATGGCGGAAGCTCTTCAAGAAACAAGCAGTTAGACTTGAGCCAAATACATGGTCCTATGGTCAAGAGTCATCTGTTCTCTTTTATGACTTTTCCTGTGGCTCATTTTAATATTTATAATGTTCCATTGAATTGGTTTTAGAGTTTTCTTTTCCCATTACTAGACCAAAAGCGTATAGGTGTTTCAATTCCCATCAGACAGGTCATTTTATTTAAGCATGTACAGTATAAAAGCATATTATGTGTATCAGCACGGACCAAACAGTGATTTTCTGAGAGGAACTCAATGTACCTGTCAATAATGTGTGAAAAGGGATGTCGGAAATTTGATAATAAATTGGATTGTGTCCACTTTGTGGTTTTGAAATGCTCATTCCAGAGAGATGTGCCATTCCACTTCCAGCGTAAATGCGTATGACAGTACTGAAGGGCAAGAAGAAAAAAAGCAAGAAGAAAACAACAGTTTTTTTAGAGGTTCAAGTGAAACCCTACTGTAATTGTTAGAATGGCCAAGGATCAGCAGTCGCCACGTAAAATTGATCGGGTAGACCAAATTAAGTCGTAAATTGTATAAACATAGGCGGATTGTATTTCTCACACCATCTACAATGTTACCAAGGCTTGCCCCAATCGGTTTGACGGGGGGCACTACAGCGATCAAAAGTACGAAATCGCTCCTAAACCGTTTGTCGCAGACTCGTGTCTTATGTCGTTGGAATCCTTGGCTCACGCCAGATAAAACACATTCGGATTCATCCAAACTTCTGCGAATTTGTCGTGTATTTAGCATTTTTTTTTTGCGAACTAATCCTAGGGTTTCCACCCAATCAGAACCAAACCAGTGCAAAAAGATTCTCCGGAGAGTAAATATCAGTGATTATCCAAAAAAAAATTAACTTTCGACACTGTCGCAAAGGGACGTCAAAACGTTCAAAAGGGGCAGGGCCGCCTTTACTGAAACGGCTATAATTTTTAAACTGAATGAAATATCTTCGTCAAACTCACAATGCGTACTAATGTGAAAAAAGTCGCAGAGCTTGGCCACTTGGTGGCGCTACAACTATGCAACCATTTGTTCTATTGACACGAAAGTCGGTTGGTCTAAAGTGCCGCAAGTAGCTATAAGGACATTTGCGTACCTCAAGAAACTCACGGCCCTAAACGTCTGTGAGAATTTTGAAAGAAATCGATCACTGGTGGGTGATATCGCATTCTTCAAGGGCGTAAACGATTGTATATTGCACCTTTTTTTCATACATATGCACAATGAGCCTAATTTATGAAACTTGAGTAAATATATGAGTAAATTCGGAGTAAATTGCGCATAAAACAGACCATAAAGCTTTCCTCCGGATTTACAAATGCTTCATAACCTTCCAGTTTCATTGTTGAACGTGTATGTTAATGAATTTCAATCAAACAATATTCACTTAACGTGTCGACTAAAGAGTTTTTAGCCAGCTGGTAAAAATGAAAACAGCAAGCCGGTGGTGTTTGAGAACGCTTTGGTGGCACAGCATTTTTCCAGCTGAGACGCTTTAGTTGCTATGTTTTCGAATATCCACGGCGGCAACGTATTACCAGCATCTCATTTTTAAGAGTTTTATTACATATAAAAAAGCACTAACTATTCGATCTGCTTGTGTTTCATGAATGAGGCCCAATATTTGTATCATACGATAGACCTCCTCATTCTGAACAACTTTGCCTCTGGAACCACTGCTGTCAATCAAACTGTTTGTTAAATGATTGAGAGTATGTAAAAAAACAAAAAAAACAACCTATTTTAGCAAACTAGTCCTAGGTTTTTGGCTCAATCTGAAAAAAAAACCCCACTGCAGTACAATTCTCTAGGACTCTTTAGGTCAATAGTTATCAAAAACATTTTGAAATTTACCCTTTGGCAAGCTATAATGGGGTTGTTTAAAAACGGGGCCCGACCAAATATACTCAAAGGCCTATAAAGCCTAAATGAAAACTCACAAAAACTTCACAAAACCTGGTGAATATATGCGACAGGTGATTCTAAGTTTTAAGGCGATCAGACCAAAGCTGGTGCTATAACGGTCATAAATGTTATAAAAACATCATATTTCTATGATAAATGACCTGGATTTGCCAAAAAATGTTTTTAAATCATTGATTTAAATCGTTACAGGCTTGCTAAATATGTAATGTCTTTTTTCATATGTTCTTAAATGCCTTAAAGCGCTTGAACTCCGGTAAACGCTGCTTGCAGCTATATCCTTTTTTATCTGTATCTTACACATCTCACTATTTCTGTTTCATTTTATGTACAGGAGTAATTTGTATCAGCAGGGGAGTCTTGAGAATTTTCTTTTCCTTAAAATGATTTGGTCAGAAATCTCACTCTAATTATGTTAAATTAGAAAGGAGCAATTTAGGGATCAAAACAGTCAATTTGTACAGGTCATTATGTTCTTTTAGCCAAATATGGATGGTAACAGTTGTAATTAGAGCACAGTGCTGTAACGCTGCCCCCTTTCCTTGTCAGTTTACACCAGGAGTCTGCTGCTGGACGTTAATTTCAGCCCACTGTTCCCTGTAGTAGAGTGACACTGGGGTTTGCATGACGTTTGCCGCCCACCCACAAGCTACAAGTCATTAGCCTTCACAGAATGTATTTTAAAATTTATTTCCACTTCACTTCAGGTGATTAAAGCAGATAAACCGTGACAATAAAACTCTTGAACTTCAGCCGCCCTGATAGATGATTGCAAAGAGTTTGAGTCGTAATTGCAGCGTTGAGCTTTTGACACAACACGACGTGCCCAGCCTTTCAAAGAGAAATGCACCAGTAAAATCTAGCTGTGTGAAAAGAAAACTAAAAATGCTAAATGTTCTAGTTTTTAATGTCCTGTTCTACCTCTAGATTCTTTCCATATCACCTTTTGCAGGTGAATTATAGTAATTGCAGTAGACCTTATGCCCTTGTAATTAAATACTGAGTCCTGTCAGGATGGCAATGATACAAATGTATAGAATCAAGTAGGATTTTGACAATTAATGACATAAATAGTAGAAATGTCCATCTTTAATAGAAAAGGTAAGTCAGAGGTCTCATGACTGACATCTTTTTCTGGCACCTAAAGTGTAGGTGTATTTTTAAAGTCAGACTTTTTAAAGTCTGACTTTCAAGGACAGTACAATTAAAGGATAATATATATGCCTGTGTGATTCAGCTGTAGGTAATCACAGCGTGCCAATATACAACCATATCGCACAGCTACGAGTGTGATATTGCGTTGATATAATAGTTCAACGGCACAATTGTGTACATGCATGAGAAACAACAATGGAGTGTCTTTAAAAACCCTCTTTTGTGTGAACTACTTCCTTCCGCCATGGATTCAAATCTCAGTTTAACAGCTGAGCCCAAGCCTCCGTACTAATTTGAAAATGTCAGTTTAGAACTAGTAACGAAGGAACCTTGAGTTTCTTCATTAAAAGCTTATTCTATTAGTGTATTAAAAGCTCACTGTATTAAGTATTATGAGAGCAAGATGGACTGAGTGAGTATGATTACCTGCATTTGATACATCATTCTTCAGCTCATCTCATATTCACAATAAAAACATTAGTTTGAGTGTTGATGAAATTTTTCCTTTAGCAAAAACTGTTTGCTCTGGAACAAATAATAGATTAATGAGACCAAAGATGAATTATATCTCATCTTTAACCACTGTAGAGACAGCAGAGCCAGCAGCAAATTCCAGAAGAACTGGCCAAGGTAAGGCTGCTCTTGGTGTGTTCATGAGTGTTGAACGGCCGCTGACACCCTGGAGCTCACATCTCCGAAAACATAGAAGCAAATGTTCAAATAGATGTTATCTTTATTAACAAACCGCATATTTGAAGTCTAAACAAGCAAAAAACTTTTAAAGCTACATTCTGTGACAAAAACAGCATATTTATGAACTTATGGTGGATTTGGGCATCCAACATGACACTGTAAGAAATGGTATGAAATGGTAACTATTGGAGTTCCGATATTATCTGGCATAGTGTAGAAAAAACTTTTTGAAACAAAATTACACACATTTTCTAAGACTCATTGCTGACAATCTATAGACTTAAATTCCATGTTTTACTTCCACAAATGCGCATTTCAGAATTAATTTGAAGTTTTCTCATTATATCGCAACAAAGTCTGCTCATTTCATGGAACTGATAACTACCCATATTTAACCGACTCCATGATTTCAGTTCATTTAAAGGCCAGTTTATTTCCCTGCCGGTTAATCTAGAGTTTCACTAACCTGACTCCTCACAGGTGATGAGCTGTGTTTGAATCTGCAATAATGGAGGGATGAATTTCTCCCTAAAGCCTCATTGATCTGTGTGTGTGTGAGCGGGCGGCTTAGAAGACATTGATTTGAGAAGCAGTAGTACCGGGGCTGGCTCATTAGGAGCTTTCTTTGAACACTTTCATTGTGTTTGTTTTAGGCTGGTAAGCCGGAGGTGCTACAGCTTTTGTTCTATTATTGATGAAGTCCCACTTGTTTCCACAATTTTCGAGGACGTTGCTCCACAAGCCAGCAGAGGAAGCTGTTTGATGTTTGTGTTAGTTGCACCGGTTTTTAAAGGTAATACTGTAAGAAGCTTGCCCTTCAGTTTAACAGTTCCTGGCACTTTTCATGAAAACACTTAAGTGTCCTGCCACTACCACTACTTTTTTAAAGCGTGTTTTAAGGCACAAATTCAATGTTTTTGTTGTTGTGATAACTGGGATTGGTTAGACAAATTATTGTAATTATTTTAGCATAGGAAGTTGTAAACAATTATGAAACTTTTTTATTTTTTAACAATGTATAAATAGCCCGAGTAGGGTGACCACCCTTCCCGCTTTGTTGTACCGCACAGCATTTTCACCCCTTTTCACGACCCGCACGTCGCATATTGAGAATATGTAGTTTCCGCACAAAGGATTTGCGAACCGCAAGTGATCTAGTACCACCGGAAATAGTCGAGCGCACACGGAAAAACGGACGTGCTTTCTCTTGCTTAGGTGCACGCTCAGAAACATAAATCAGCCCGTATGACAACGGATGTAAATCAGTATTTACATAGCATAACAGTAGAATATGTATCTTTTTTTTTTTCACACGGGTCCCGCATTTTCCCGCAAAATCACATCTATGTCCCGCAACAGATCTATAGACCAATTATCTGTTTGTAAACATTCGGGATGCGCGCGCAGCATGGTTGCAGATAACCCGGACAGATCGCCTTTACAGCTAGAGAATTATAAGGATACGCCACAAAATACTTAGATTTAAAAAGAGTATAGATTATAATATTGATTAGATGTCATTTTAAAAATGTTATTCGCATATTACAACAGCTTGTCACCCAGCCATAAGCAATATTATTCAACGAAATTGACGTTAGATAGTGGGATAGTCTTACAGACCCGAAACAGGGATGACGTTTTTTATGGGACTTTTTTTACAACTCCTCATTCTCTCTTTTCCCCTCGGCTCAGAGTTTATATCCCACACTACTGCATTTTCCCCCTCAGAATTAACAAACTCACTAGTTTTGTTAAATCGAGTTAGTCCGAAACTAGGAGATATAAACTTGCATTTGTGAGAAACAAAAATCAGAATTGTGAGATAAAATTAAAAAAAGTTATGTTAAAAAGTTAATAGTAATAGGTTTAAATAATATTTCATGCTGTAACTGTAGGGCTAATACAGTACATCCCCTATGAACAGCATATGTGAATATTCTGTAGACCTATTATTTAAATCAAATTTATGCTTTAAAAGTAGAGTAATCATAGCAGTTTTCATCCATAGTATGTCCGTTTAAACGTCTGCGTTTAGTTTCAAATGGCGTCTTTGATTACAGTATTGTATAAAAATTATTTGCATTCCGATTTTGACATCAAAAGGCACAAAAATATATTTTTCCTCTTATTCCATGGAGTTTACCCGTTTACCTCCACTTGCTACCATTGTTTTTCTGCAACCACTATGCGCGCGCAGCTGCAAGTGACGTCACTGTAATGTCTACTCGAAATTGGTCTATTGGCAGGTGGTCACCGTCCCCGACGTCCCGGTGCTATTGTGTCTTCCAGTCGAGCTACCCAAATGTATCGGTAATACGGGGTTCCTGCGGATTCCTTAAATGGTATGAGATAGACTTAATTATAATTTCAAGAGGTTTTAAATTTGGGGACGGAAAGATATGAATTAATGTGACGATTGAATTTACAAAGGCTGCTTTCATATTAGCACTGCGCGTTTCAAAGTAAGGCTATGTCTACATTAATTCGGATAGACTGTGTGGATACTTTATGTGAATGAATCTCTGAAGAGAGCCGATGTAAAGTTTCAATAAGCCTTTCTGCTGTTTATTATAAGATGAATGAGAATATGATCCATATTTTCACGCAGCAAACACACAGTTGTAGAGCTACATGCGTGAAAGACGCTAATGTGCTTTCTAAAAATCTAAACAATTAAGACAAGTATGATATAATATTTGTTTCAATTAATATAATTTAATATAATATAATATCTTTTCTTAAAGGGAACCCTGGGTATTATGACATGTATGGCTTAATATAAGGTAAATGATATCTCTTCCTGAATGTAGTAGAAAACCCATGAAAGATTTACGTTATTTAAAAAAAACTCCTACATTTTTTTTATACATACTTTGGACTATGGGGGCGTCATTATGACGTAAAATGGTTGCATGAGCTACTGGTGCTACCTGTTGCTATTTTTACCTCAACACAATTCAGAATACACAACTCTGAAAATAAAATACTGATATGATGACCACAGTGACTGAAAGAGCTTACAGATGGCAAATGTCGTACCATCGATTTTTCTCCACAAAGACTCTAAATACCCCTGGATATCGAATGAAATCCTTGCTGAGAAATTCCTTCAGTGGCTACGGCGTCATGACAAGCGTCAACATGTTTACGTCCTGCCAGGATGGCATCTAGCGTTTCTTGTCTCTGCCGTTTGTAAGCTCTTTCAGTAGCTGTGGTCTACTAATAGCCTCAAATGCATCAGAGCTAAAGTGGAGAAAACAAAGACGCGGGTCTTTAAGAAGTTTTGTTCATCCACAGACATCTTCCCATTCTTTGCTCCTCTTCAGTTAAGACTTACATCACTTCTCTTGTTGCCCTTTGACTGAAAATCACAACCAAAAGCCGCACAATGTGACTCTGTATCAGTATATTATTTTCCGAGTTGTGTTGCGGTAAAAATAGCAACAGGTAGCAGCAGTAGCTCACTGAGTGCAACCTTTTCATGTCATTGGGGCGCCCCCCATAGTCCAAAATATGTATCAAACGATGTAGATTTTTTAATCTTTCATGTGTTTTCTGCTAAGTCTTAATTCCTGGGGCTCCCTTTAAAAATAAAATGTGATTTTTATTATTCTTTGAATATTTTATTATTTTATGAAATTTGTATTATTTTTATTATTCTGTAAAAACCTTTATCTGAGTTTTTTAGTTCATTTTTAGGGCTAGTTAAATTCATTTTGGGCTACCAAGACTTTTGTTTTTCCTTTGAATACTTCATAAAAATGCTTACTAATCATTTACTAATTTCCTAAATGTTTTATTTCTTTTATTTTATTTTTTGGAATTATTATTCATTTTTCTTGGTAGAAAACCAAAAGTCAACAAATCAGACTTTGTTGAAAGTGCCTCTTGCTGGATGAAAGTATCACTTTTCAGCCAGTTTTCAGTTTTTATCCTGTTAATTCTCAGTCCTTGATTCCCAAGAAGTCAGAAGAGTGGTTCATTTTAGGCAGGACGTCATCAAAAAATATTTTTTGGAGGAAGCAATGTCAAGATGTTCTTAGAAACCACAATGGTCACTCAGCTTCCTTTTGATGACACACACAGAGCCCACATAAATGCAGGGCTGCCTGTGTTCGAACTAAAAGCTCAAATGCAAACTGAGCCCTTGAAAAGTTTTTTGAGAGTAGCTATCCGGTCGCTCCGGTACAATGGTTACCACAATCTTCTATAAACAGGAAATTCCTACTTTTCCACTCTAATATAGGTTCTGTAATAAGTACCTGTCTATACTTATATACCCGGTCTTGATAACTCACACTTTTCCATGAATTTTTCCTCCAGCATTTTTTGTCAAAAGTTTCTCTTTATTTTGTTTGGCAAGATGGAGCGAACACTTGAACCGAGTTACTGGCAGCCTGCAGAGGGTCTCGCAAAGGCAGATGGTGAAAGGCATCTGCGATGAAACAGCTGAAATCAGGTTTAAACATTAGCACCTGCTTCCTTAGACAACAAAATCTGAACTTTGACACCAACATGTGCAATTCACTCAAAAGAGAGTTCACATTTAATGACATAGCAGCTTCTATAGAGGCAGTTTCTAAACTTTAAAGATTCCATCCTCGATAAACTAAATCTAAAATTCATTCATTCAGAATGTCTCAGAACAAGAATGAATTCCAGGAAATTATTAGCTAGTTAAATTCTGATGCAACAGTTCCATACTTATTTTAGCCAATGCTTCATGTTGTTTGGAAAATATTCTTTTTGTCAGGTGTTTCTCATTAAGGTAATTTTAAACTTGTTACGTGAATTTAACAAATTATGTGTTCTCGTAAATGTCAGTTCCCATTAATTGAGTGCTTGTTATCGGGGAACACCTGTATTTAATAACCCACTATTAAAAGACCTTATTATTTAAAATGAAATTTAGAAAAAAGGAAACGAAAAAAGCCTAGTAGCGGGCTGGGCACAGACCAAGCGAGGTCAGAATTTATAGTCTATGGTAAATAATTGCAAATGCTATTAACCTGAAATCCATTTAAACTCTTACTAATAGTGCACTCACTATAAATTGATACAGCTACGCTAAATGGCTTCCAGTCATTCCTGCAAATCTTTCTACTGTTAATTCATTAGAGCTCATCCTCTGCATTGTTGCTGCTGGCCTTTTATTGACAGGTTCTGTCTGTCTATGTGTGTTTGTATTTATCCCCTGTCTAGCTGTGGCTCCTCCATGTGCTTCACATTGAAATGTGTTTTAATGTGTTTGTGTAGTAATCACAATCACACCTGTTAACACCTGCAGTAGTTGATCAGATAATTTCTAATGAGAAAATTACAAAATTAGTCATTTGTGTTTTCCCATCTTTGAACAGAAAAGTTTTATATGTAACTTTCTACAACTTTCTACAAGCCGAATTGACGTTATAGTTTAGTTGTCTGTCTTAATTTTCCTGAATATCTCTCTCTGTTTTGTGTGTGTGTGTGTTTTAAATTAAATTTCCAATGGAATTCAGACATTGCATGAGATTAAATAAAATGGAGGTAATAAAGGCCTGTGGTGATTTAAGTGAATGTTTTAAACTTGATAGATTTATTTAATTTTTAAAGAAAAAATACATTTCTCTGGAACATTTATGTATGTTTAAAAATGGGGCCTATTACTGTAAATTTGATAAACAGAGTAGTTTTTGGAGGATCCTGTGCTACTGGTTGGGTTCATGGTAATAAGAACTGATGTGTTTGCCGGTAAAGCCACACACGAGTTGCAGGGAGGCAGTTATGAGGTCATAGTAGTTGTAATGTAAATACACCTCAATGAATTACAGCGAAAGCACACAACTGCCATTCTGATGCATGCAGATGTCAAGTCAATTTTATTTTTGTAGTGCTTTATACAATACAGATTGTCGCAAAACAGCGTAACAGTGATAAACAGGAAAATAGCAGAATCAATTATGAAGGCTCAACTATGGAGACAGTTAAGATAGTAGTGCCATTGTTTAGCTTAAAGGAGAAGTTGACTTCCAGAACAAACATTTACAGATATTTACTCACCTCCTTGTCATCCAAGATGTTCATGTCTTTCTTTCTTCACTCGTAAAGAAATTGTTTTTTGAGGAAAACATTTAAGAATTTCTGTCCATATAGTGGACTTCTATGGAGTTTGAGCTTCCAAAATGCAGTTTAAATGCAGCTTCAAAGGGCTCTAAACGATCAAGGAAGAAGAGTATCTAGTGAAACAGATGTTTTTTGGCACTGCAGACTTATATTACATATTGTAAAAAGTGCAATAATACCTCACCTTTTCATGGAACCATAGATAAAAGAAACTTACTTTTTAAGTGCAGTTCATATCTGCACTGTAACTATGTATTTTAATGCATTAGAGGGTGACCTTAGGAATGATTTTTAAAACGTTGGTTCATCAATTGGCATAAAGCTGCTGTACTTTTTTTGTCTGGAAGTTGTGTGACACATGGATGGAATAATTTGCATATAACATTATGTTGGAGAATGGGTGATTTTAGGATTTCAGGCTCCAGCAGCCAATTGTTTTGGTTGACCTATGAAGCATAAGATCATTCTTGATGTTTCAGATTAAAACTCAAAATAATTGCGAGTTTTAGGGTGACTGAATAGGGTCTAGAATCACATATGTTGGAAAACTATTACAGCTGTAATTTTCTTATACTGTAACTGGTTTTGAAAATTGTATCTGAGTATAATATCTGTATTGAGCAAATTCAAACATAAAGGCAATGCTCTGCATTGGAACACTTTGGTTCAGACGCATGATTGGAAGCTGTTTTGCAATTGCAGCAATTACCTATACTTTCTGACTGAACAGGAAACTCTATTGCCTATTCTTTAGTGTATGCTCAAACGGGGAGACTTTTTTTTTACTTAAGCACTGCACTGTGTCTTATATAAACTTGATACATGAATGAGGAAAATTAGGGTTGGATGTGTCAATTTCACATCAATAGGAAACTGCACAATTACTTTTTTATAGAGATGCACATTAGAGAAGTGATTTATTTTAAAACTGAAAACTTCCCACATGAAATCTCCTAATAATCTCACAACACTGCTGTGCATGTGGAAGGAAGGAAATAAATAATTAATGCAATATTATAACTTAAAGTAACTGTTTTCTAATTGTTTACTTATTTATTTTTAAATGTAATTTATTCCTATGAAGCTGAATTTTTAGCAGTCATTACTTCAAGGACACAGAGATTGGTAGTTCTGTTAGTATCTGTTGACATTAGCAATCTTTGTTACATTATGTGCCAATGGTGACCATTTAAAAATGGAGAAATGGCACTTTTCATGTTTTTACTTCAAGTTTGCATGTCTATAAAGATATTCTAATGCCTTGTATTGTATCTAATATTGGGTCTTAACAAACTTTACATTCAGCATCTTCATTTTTAAGGCCCTACGTGATTCGGTTCCAGAAATATTGGAATTTCAATATGGTTCCAGGGGTAAATCGTTAATTTGTACACATTTTCAGTGGTCAAAAACCAAATGTGCATCAATTTTCTTTTCTTTTAAAGAGGAATGTCTGAAGAACAAATAATGTTGAAACTAAAGATGTATCTCGTTTCCTTCTATCAAGACAACTGCATGGAACATACCTTAAAAACATACCATAAAAAATCTTTTTCCAAAGTTTGCGTGCCTGTAACTCAAGAAGTATTAAAGATATTGCAATAGAATTTTAGATTGTACTTCTTAATTTAATTGTCTTTTGGAATCTTAATTTTCAAAGCCCTACATTGTTCAGTCCCAGAAATATGGGGATCTCAATGAGGCTCTATTTTCAGGATCCTTCATTCTAATATGCTGATTTTGTACTCAACAAATATATATATTTTTTTAAGTTCAGTAGAAAGTTCAAACAAACACCTTGTTTTATCTTGTTTTTTTTTTTGTAACAATGTAAATTTTCTAGATCTTTATTCAGTCAATTGAATGCATCCTTGCTGAGTAAAAGAACGAAACAATGGTTGAAACAATTGTAAAAGAATAGTTGGCTTGTGCAAAACTGTACAACTTTACAATTTCTTTATTTAAATTCCAATCATGGTTTCTCCAGTTTTTAATATTACCTACTTTTGTTTTCTTATCTCTTTTTACTTGGTCACCTTGATAATTGTGAAATGACAATGGCGGCTTTTGAATAAGGACACTTCATCTCTAATGAAAGCGGAGCCGTCATGAGGAAAGGGAGGATTCTGTGTTGTGAATGGCATTGAGCTTGGCCAATGTTAATGCCACCTGACAGGGCTGAGATTAAAGCTGGGCAGAAGGTGGAAGAGCAGGGCCCTGCCTTTAGGACGGGGGAGGATATTGATGATGGCTCGTGGGGTAATGACATAGGGTTTAGTGCAGGTCAGAAGGATCAGCTAATGAAGACTTATGTGTGGAGGAGAGGAAAGCATTACTTCAAATCAATGCCGCCTAAGACCGAGCGCCTGATAACCTTGGTTCAGAATTAGCTGGTGGACCGTAAATTGTGAGCAGAGGCAGCGGAAACGCCTCTGACCTCTCATGCACAACACGCTGCTTATACAGACTCGCACACTCTCTCTAAGTCCTCTGCAGGCAAAGTGCTGTCGATATTGAAATAAGCCCGAGCAATTTGTTTTAAGAGGATGATACAGGGGAGGATGGAATTAACGAGCCAAGTCTCCTGTGTGTGTACGTGGATGCGTTTCTGAGCTTCTTTGAAGAGAAAAAATCTTTATCAATGCTTGCGGGTGGTCGACATGAAATTTCAAGCCATGTCAGCAGTCTCCTATGGTGTGACATGCTGTAGTTCATTTAAAACTATATTAAAACACCCTTTAAAATTTCCTATATGAAAGGCGGTAATTCTCACACTACAGTGGTGAAGTGCTATAAGCTGAAAGGTGATGAAATGAATAACTAGCTTCAAGCTAGATTCTTTCTTTTATACTGTACATACAGTGGGCTCAAAAAGTAGGCCTTTGCGTTCATTTCATTGTATTACCTAAAAAATGACAATGTCGGATTCAGTGAATGTGATTTTAGCAGATGTAATGTGATTTCCCTTCAAGCTTATACAATCAGTTCAAAATTATTAGCCTATTAAATAACTCACATTTTAGAAACAATATTGCAGTCACTTTATCTATTTTTGCTTCTGGAATGAAAATTGTTCCAACAGCCAAATGAGCCAAGTGTCTGTGAACAACACAGTGTTGCTAAATGAATCTGTGTTTCTGAACAAATCATTTGAATGATTGATTAATCAACTGATTGATTGATCAAATTCATATTAAGACAGCTGCTCAAATTCTTTTAAACAAAGCATGAGAATGAACCAGTCATCTCTGAACAACACTAGAGGCGTTCTTGAATGAATGTTTATGATCGAATTGGTTGAATGATTAATTCATAGACTCATATAAAGGCCTATCCCAATACTTTCCTGTATTTGGCCCTGTATTTTCCATTAGGAAAAGTTTTAGAGAGCTTTATTTACACACTTTGCACATGTAATACTTTGCACTTTAAAATTAAAGAATTAGTTCACTTCCAGACAAAATATTTCCTGATAATTTACTCATCCCAAGTCATCCAAGATGTTCATGTATTTCTTTCTTCATTCCAAAAGAAACGAAGGTTTTTGAGGAAAACATTCCAGGATTTCAAGAAATCAACGAGTTTAAGGTCCAAATTGCAGTTTCAATACAGCTTCAAAGGGCGACTATACGATCCCAGCCGAGAAATAAGAGTCTTATCTAGTGAAACGATGTGTTATTTTCCAAAAGAAATAAAAATGTAAACTTTTTAACCACAAATGCTCATCTTGCACTAGCTCTGCAATGTATGTCAGTGACTTCATGCATTACGTAATCATGTTGGAAAGGTCACGCATGGTTTCAAAAAGGTAGGGTAACTCTCTCATTTTCTCTTTTAACTTCAAAATCATCTGATATTATTGTTTTGCATTTTTTTGTAAAGGGTGTTTGAAAGGGAGCATGACTATGTAATGTGTGAAGCTGAGCTACAGCAAGATGAGCAAGTATACAAATTTGTATTTTTTTTTTTTTTAAGAAAATGACCAGTTGTTTTGCTAGATTAAGAGCCTTATTCCTCGGCTGGGATCGTGTAGAGTCCTTTGAAGCTGCACTGAATCTGCAATTTGGATCTTTAACCTGTTGATCCCCATTAAAGTCCACTATATGGACAAAAGTCCTGGAATGTTTTCCTCATAAACCTTCATTTCTTTTTGACTGAAGAAAGAAAGACATGAACATCTTGGATGACATGAGGATGAGGAACTAATCCTTTAACTTCTAAATTTCTGTATAGTTGTTTCTATGTATTCCCCCGTCTAAGCGTTTTACAAAATACCTGATCTCATGACAAAAACATACCTGTGCGAACTTATTCGCAAATGTGAAATACGTACAACCATGTATGTTTCGTGACATGTTTAATGTGAAATGTCCACTGAGTGATGAACATACATATGGTACGTTTTATGTGACATTGGTTTTGTAGGTGTCACCGCAGTTCTGACTTCAAATGTCCGTTGAGTGGCACTATACCCTCTTAAAAATAAAGGTGCTTCTCGATGCCATAGAAGAACCTTTTTTGTTTAAATGGTTCTATAAAGAACCTTTAACGTCTGAAGAACCTTTCAGTTTCACAAATGGTTCTATGGCATCACTGTGAGTAACCTTTTAAAGCACCTTTATTTTTAAAAGTGTAACTCTGTGACGTGCTGTGACGTTTTAAAATAACATACCATCTGTACTACACCTAAACCTACCCGATAGTATGAACAAAAGTGAGTGCGACATATCTCTCACCTTTCAGCTCTTTCATCGTGAGTCATGTTTTAAGTGCGAGTCTGTGTTGGCTCAGCTACCGAGCGAGCTTGTTACGTTCTGCGTTGTGCCCATTTTCGACCCCGTGCCAAATTATTACCCCTTCTCATTGAAGTCGCTACACGATTGCCTAATCCTAATCCCATTCCTAATCCTACTAATACTAGTAGGGTAGTAATCTGGCGGGTGTCAGAATTCGGTATGAATGAATGAATGAAACGCATTTGTCCGTGGTTCACTCCGTCTTGAATCACGCTCATGGAAAGCGCTTGACTCTTCCGTGGCTCGGTACCCTTACAACTAATTTTTTAAGTCTCGAGCAAGAGACTGTAAAACATTCACGTTACATGATTTAACCGATTTTTACGTAGAAAGGCCGACAGCACACTGCATTAAAATAAATGAATTTTCATGTTTTGATAACCGTTGGCCCACTTAAAAAACGAAACTAAAAATCATCTTTGAAAGCAAGGAGGGCCCTACGCATCTTGCGTATTTTGCGTATGGGGAGGATCGGCTCTGACTGGATGAATTCGTATTTTTGAAGGAATTGGTAAAGTGACTGATTCAAACAAATGACTCACTCATAATGACAAACTTTTCTTTTCTACTGGTGTGACCTGCAGAAAGTTTCACTAAAAATCCACAAATTCTCCAGTCCTGGTAGATGCATTATAATCTTTTTTTCTTCTTGGAGCCAATGAAATTTGAAATCCAGTTGTATATTTTTCAGTTTATTTTCATCTTTTAAAAGATTCCAAAACAAACTTTTTTGTGCAATGTTGCATGAAAAATAAAACAACTTGGTTTGGATATTTTATCCACTGCTATGACATTCATTCACTTCAGTCGTACACACTCCACATTCCCAGCAGACATTACTCATTCTCAGCCACTTTGGAAGACTCTCTCAAGACCACGGGTCATCTGTAGTCCATCAGTATGCTGTGTTAGTCTGCCACAGGTTTGATGGAAGGGTGCAGCGTTTCATCGATAGTCAGGACAAGTGAGTGATCCAGGCCTCACCTTGCCTTCCCCTTAGCACATGGAGACTTTCTTTTCTTTCTTGCTTTCATCTCTTCTTCTGCTTTCTTTCACATGTATACACATATATAACGTCCCCCTTCCATTACTAACTATTTTCTTTTTTCAATCACATTCACGCACATTACCATGGAAACTGGAAAACTCCGAGCTTAGAGGGTCTGGGGGTTGTTCGGTGTGAGTGATGTGAAAGCAGCCCCCTCACATCTAAATATCCCAAAACCTGCAAACTATTGATTGCTAGGCGCGAGAGAGGACCCGTGATCTAATGGGCAAAGGAAACCATGGTTACGCATGTTTAAACGAAATCTTTGTAGTCAAGGTTAGAGATACAGCCTGAATATCTGCACAATATGAGAGTTTTTCATAGGTCAGGACATCACAGCAGAGGAAATTGTAAATTCGCACTGACGCCAGGAGGTCCTCTTTGTATTATATATTCAGTTAGAGAGTTGGGAGTGTAATTTGCGGCTCTAGTCTATGCAGTATGGATCAATTTGAAACCATGAACGCTTCTTTTAGATACACATGTATTAGAATTTGCAGCAAAGTGACTTGCATGTTAAATTTTGCTCAGATGATTCACTTTTGAATTTTCATCACCCAAAAATTACATTTTCATCTTCATTTACTCACCCTCAAGTTGTTCCAAACTGTTCTGGTCTCTTGACGAAAACGTACCTCTGGGAACTTTTTTTGCAAGACGCGAAATACGTAGCGCCATGTACATTTCACGACATATTCAATGTGAAATGTCCATTGGGTGGCACTAAAGGAGTGTCCGTTTTTTTTTCAGGGTTCGTACAGATACTGTAAAATGAAATTTTAGAAGACTTTTCAAGCACTACTTTTTTGATTTTCAAGAACTTCAATCAGAGATCTCACGTACTGAACAATGCCTTCTATTTTAAATTCTAAAAAAAAAAAGAAACAGATGAAAATATAGTAATAAAAAATGGCAAAAATAAAGTGAAGAACATGCGAAGTATTGCTATTTAAATATTACAAAGTGTACTGCACTTTAGTAAAACCATGGTTAATTTTCTTAAGGAATTTGTATTTGTGCATATACTTCTTTTTTCATTGTTTTGTTTTTATATCTGTACTGCCTTAATTGTTTTGATGTTTTCCACCGTTTAAGAAAAAAAATCTGAAAAAAGGATCCGAAATCCTGGTCTGAAATAAAAGATTCACGAACCCGCACTGAAGTCCTGATCTGAATCAAATGATTCGCGAACTCGCTCCGAAGTTCCGCTCTAAATCAAATAATTTGCGATACGCGAAGTTCCGAGTTGCCGATCCATGCTCCGCAGTCCCGATTTGAGTAATTAAACACGAACTGTAATTTCAGATCAGGACTCGGAGTGCGGATTGCGCATCAATTGACTTAGATCAGAACTTCAGGTATTGTGAATCATTTGATATAGATTGCTTGTCTATCCACCTTATCTGCCCTAATTAGTATTGAAAATGACTACTATCACACATCATTTACGATGGATAGTATGCACATTGGGATGAAGGCCTGGACTTCAAATCGCGGAGAGTAGATCGCGAATCATTTGATTTTGATCATTTAATTCGCGAAATGATTTACAAAGCTTTTCCAATCTAAATCAAATGATTTACAATACGCGCTCCGATGCCCCGATTTGAATCAGATAATTCACGATACGCGAAGTCCCGATCTGAAACAAATGATTCAGGATACTCGATTCGATTGAAGCGCTTTAAAACAGTGAATCATTTTGCGACGCAATGGTTTAACTGATTCAGAGTTTCGAAAACCGCAGTTTTATCAATCATTATGTGCTTTTTAAAATCGTTACAAGTGATGAAGAAATTAGAAAATGAATGTCTATTTTAATTTGATCTGGTTTTTGCTAGTGAATCTCTTGAAATTACTGATTGATTCACGAGTTTGAATCAATCGGAGCAGTTCCAGCATAAATGACTCAGTTGATTCAGTTCATCTGTTCCTCTTTTCGCATCTTCAGCAATGTTTACACGACACTATCAGTACTACTACTTGTTTAGCCCAATTGTTTTCTGACAAAAGGTATAATGTTATTTGAATTGTGTGAATTTTGCGTAAAGATATGTGCTTATTGACAAAATGAAATGCTTATTTCATAGATACACTCTTTCAATAATTCAAGCACTTTTCAAGCACCTCTTCAGGAATATTGCTATTTTCAAGGGTTTTCCAGGCCTTAAATTTCAAAAAGTCAAATTCAAGTACTTCAAGCACTTTACAACCTTGTACAAACTTTTTTCCCCTGAAACAGATGAATGTACATATGGTACATTTTATGTGACGTTAGTTTTGTACGCGTCACCACAGTTCTGTCTGTTGAGTTGCATTATAACTCTAATGCTTAGTGACGTTTTAAAATTACGTACCATCTGCACTACACCTAAACCTACCCGATAGTATGAACAAAAGCGAATTGAATGTAAAAACCCAATCGCAACTGTGCCATTTTAGCTTGTTTTTTGATCTCATCTTTCAGCTCTTTCATCGTGAGTCATGTTTTTGACGGAATTCGTACCCAAGGATTCCGCATCGTAAGTCCAATTCCGTGCCGGCTGTGCTACCGAGCATGTTACATCTGGAAAGCGAAACATATAGAGCTGTAATCATACGTGTGTACGAAAAAATGATTACAAGTGCTCGTTGTTTTACTGCCTCTAGTGTTCATTTTTGTTGGAAACTGCAGTGATATGTGCTTATTGGTACGTATTTTGCGTCTTGCAGAGGTACGTTTGGTTACCAGGATTCTTCAAAAGATAGATATATCTTTGACTTTGTGGTATCTTTGTGTGTATCTTTCTTTGAGCTTGATTGTTTCATAATGAATCAACAGGTCAAAGCCTGAGCAGCGGCACAACAGTGGCCATAGCAACATATAGAATGGCTTTCAGATCTGAGCGTATAGAAGACGACTTCCATCCTATAGAGTAAGTTTAAGGCTTTAGGGACACGTCTGATTCACCCGCCACCTACATGTACATTCTTTTCATTATCTGTTTTCCTGTGTTGCCCACCCTTCCCCCCTCTTCGGCTTTGAAGACTTCTTGTTGCAATGCCGCTTGACAGTGCTTCCTCATGAATCTGGACTAATTGGGTCGTACCCCCATGAAAGACGGGGTGAGGAGATGTGCGGTGTGATGTGATGGAGGAAGGTGGGAGCGACAGACGGATGGCAGAGTGGGCGACCGGAGCAGGAGGCAGTGGGTGTTTGGCATTACGCGACTCCTCTCACATGTGAAGATTAACTGTTCGCAGATATTCCTTGATGCTTATGCCTCCAATTTTGCTGTAAGCCCCAATCATCAATGATAAAAACAATCAGTTGGTTCTGATAAAAACTCATGTTTTGTAGTCATAATCTAGTTCTGTTTTCAGTAAACTTATTTGACTTCAAATTCTTAAGGTTTTGAAGGTTTCAAGGCTGCATTTATTTGATTAAAAATACAGAAAAATCAGTAATTTTGTGAAATATTATTATAATTTAAAATAGAGGTTTTCATTTTTAATATATATTAAAATAGAATTTATTCCTATGATGCAAAGATGAATTTTCAGCACCATTACTCCAGTCTTCAGTGTCACATGATCCTTCAGAAATCCTTCTAATATGCTGATTTATAATCAATGTTGGAAACAATTGTGCTGCTTAATATTTTTTTGGAACCTGTAATACTTTTTTCAGGATTCTTTGATGAATAAAATGTTAAAAAGAACAGCATTTGTTTAAAATACAATTCTTTTGTAACAAAATACTGTTGTTCAAAGTTTGGGGTCAGCGATTTCTTGAACTGTTTTTTTATTTGAAAGAAATGAATACTGTTATTCCGCAAGGATGTGTTAAATGTGATAGTAAAGACTTATGATAGAAAAGATTTCCGTTCTTAATAAATGCTGTTCTTTTATAACTTTTTATTCATCAAAGAATCCTGAAATGCTATCTATCTAAAATTAGCATTATATTATAAATAAATACTGTAAAATTAGTGCTCGTTGTTTATGATAGATCTTTCATTATTGCAAGGAGTTACCATATATTTAATTATTTTTGTGTCCTTAGTAAAAACATATAATATTTGTTATTAATATTTTATGTATATATATTTATTGTTTAAGCACACTTTTATATATGCTATTGTGTAAAATCAATTTTTTTCCCTACCAAATGTTGTAATATAATACATTTTTCAGTTAAGTCAAAAGAAAATTGTTGAGTGAAACCAATATTTTATTGCAAATTTGAGTTGCAAGTAGATAATAAGTTAGTTAAACTTGAAAACTTGTATGTATTGACGTCGTTCCACAGTTAAAATATAATACATTTGAATATTTATTCATGTTTATTTCATGCTTAAAGTAGTCGAAGAGTCGATTGATCTAATAAGACAATACAGTAATCTCTTAAGGCATATTAAAATGCCACAAAACAGTATTTATTGTTTGAATTTCTTAAAAAAATGACAACATTTTAAAGCTGAGACCTCGTTTCATACCAGAAGTAACCTGCTCTGTCTTGTCTGTTGGCGTGTTGTCAGCTTCCTCTTTGTTCCACGATGTATTTTCCGCTGCGCTAGAACATGATGTGTAGTGTGAGAGCGACATTGTTTGTTGCACATACCAACAGTAACTAAGGAGGCCGTGTTTTTGCGAACGGTCAAATGATCATGAGGCAGGTGAGGTGTTAACACTGCATGGAAAAAGGTAAAATCTGGTCATATCTGGCCATGGTAAACTGCCATGTAATTTCAGGTTTCCTGTATGTGGAAAAATCCCGAGCCAATTTACACAGAACAGTACATTTCCAGAAATACCCAGATACTTGGGGTACACGGACATATACAGGTGAAATGTTAAAGATCTAGACAGCTGAAACACTGCTGGTTGTGAGGATTGATGACTGTCGGAAAGTGCCTCAAAGCAGCATTGGACGGGACCCTTAAAAGCTTGCTTAGTGATCCACATCCATTCTGGCCACTCTGAACTCAGCTTGCGTTTTTCTGTTGTATCTGGTCTTTATCTCTGAAAGCCATATGCATTCAGTGTACATACACATTTGTTCCATAGTGGGAGGGCTTGCCAAATGGGCCCAGCTCTTGCCAGGTCCTTGTGGAAGGTATTTTATCAGCAAAATGATCAATGGCTGCCTCTCTGTGCATTTTAGGGCTGATGTGGGGTGGTGTGCATCCAGTGAGTGTCAGGGTGGAAGGCCTGGTTTCTTTGGAATCAGAGAAGCACCGCTTCTTTTGAAATACCCGTACAGATGGGGTGTTTCTGGAATCTGTCAACATTATTCCTACTTTTTATGTTTTCCATGATGCCTGCAGAGCCTGTACACAACAGGCTCCTTTAGTGGACTGTAAAATGTGTCACTTCATGGCTGTAACTTGTGAAGAAAATGCCGCTGAAATGATGAGGTGTCACCTAGCATGAGGTCCCATAAAGTAAACGATTGCAATTACTCCTTCGCATTTGATGTTGACATATTGAAAATGATTTTCAAACACATGAAGCACTAAATCTTGAAATCGCTTTGAACATTAGGAGCTAGGTTGACAACTATTTATGTATTTATGTAATTTATGTATTCATTTACAGTAGTCACTGAATATGTAACCTTTGCCAATTTACAATTGTAAGTTGTTCAAAAGTAAGTAAATGGCTATGATATATGTTCTAAAAAATAGTAACCTGGTAAATTTGGATAGTGCTTCCACAATGACATTAAAACAATTGCTCTTCGTTGAGTGTACAATTATAGCCTGATTTAATTCTTTAAAATATATTCATTATTAAAAATTTAAATACATCAATAAAATTTTAGCTCTGTTTGGAGAATGATACATGTTATTTATGTGTGAAACACTACATGTTGCTCTCTTTATAGTACCGTTAAATCATACTTCAGTTATTGCAAACAACTGTTAAATGTTCAAATGGTACAGTGATATAACCTGCAGTGTGGAGATTTGGCTCTTAACTCCTTCATTCCCATCAGCTCAAGGCCGGCACAAAGGAAATTGCACCCCACTCCTCAGAATTTTTAACGACAGGGATGGGATGAATTCTCATGCAATTTCCACCTCAAGTATTGGGCCAACTTAAGGTGTGCTTTGCCATGTTAACAGTGAGTGAGATTGTGGGAATGTGTGCTCAACTGTTCAAGTGACCTTCATATATCTGATTGAAAGTGTTAAAATCTATCAGTTGTCTTCAGATAATACCTTTTAACTTTATAGCATTCTTTTTTCTTTTATCAGCTTTCAGACAGTATAACATACCCAGCCCAGCAAACCTTTAAGATGATTATATAGGAAACTTTCAGTTTCAGAAAACTTTCATGTGCTGGCACAAAGATTGTTAATCAACATAACAGATATTCCAACACGGAATGCACATTTTCAAAGTAGAAATACAGCTGCGAGCAGCCATTACTGGGGTTTAAGTCCCATTTTTTTTTTTTTTTTATCAATTTAGACCAATAGGTGGTGCTGCTCCCAAATTGATGTGGTGTGATTAACTGGGGGTGACAATGAAACACACATAGCTTAGTGCCAATATGCCAAAGAATTGCAGAAAAACGGCCTTAGATCCATTTTGGCATTTTTCATATCTCCTGACCACTAGGTGGCACTGTGCCAAATCTGTGCAGGTAACCTCAGGAAATGGTTGTCATAACAAACTCCAGGTTTGGTCTGACTACAATAAAGTGTTGAGGAGATATAGCCTCATGTCTGCTTCGGCGATTTCATTTCATGCGTTATTCGAGAACGGTTGGGTCTATCAAAAAACTGATAACTTCGACGATTTTGGTGAAAACTGGACAAACCGTAAATAAAATTAAGTAGCTTTTTTACATAATGTCAAGTATTAAACGAACGGTTTGATTGACAGCAGTTGTTCTAGAGGCAAAGTTGTTCAGAATGAGGAAATCTAACATATGACATGAACATTGTGTGTACAGTGTGATATACAAGTTGTAAAACCTGACGTGGGCGATTTCTTTCAAATTTCTTACAGACCTCTAGGGCCATGAGTCAAACAGGCCCATTGAGTTTCGTTATGATAGGGCCTCAATTAACCTTGTCTAATGGGTCTAACGGTTGCATAGTTACAGCCACCAAGTGGTCAAACTTCCCAGTTCGTTTAATTTGACCAAAAATTGAGCTCATTCATACGTGTTCTAAGTTTGGTGAAAATACCATATTCGATTCAAAAGTTATAGCCATTTTAGTAAAAGTGGCTCCACCTATTTCGAATGTTTTGGCATCCTGTGGCATCAAACGTGAATCACCTATTGAAACTTTTTGTAGATGAAGTTTTGAGTGTCAGTCTACGACAAGCAGTCTAGGAGTTATGGGCAGTTTTGCATTTTTGATCACTGTAGCGCCCCCTATTGGCAAGTTGGGGCGATACCTTGTTGATGTCTCCCCAAATTTAGATCTACCATCTGGCCAGGTTTCATGTCTTCCAAGCTTTGCGCTTGAACCCCTAATAACTGGCTGTAGCATTGTTCTTCAGAGAAAATGTGAAAGATGTGAATTTAATGTTTCCTGAATATCTGCAACTGTATTATAGTGTTTTAACACTTTAGTACAGTCAAATAATTAAATACAGCACCTTTAAATGAAAGACAAATAATAGGTATTTGTGGATGACATTCAATTTACTTTACTCCTCTTTGCAGAAAAAAGTTTTTTTTAACCTGTATTTTAAATTTGGCACTTCATTACATTGTTTTTCAATGGTTAACAAAAATGTCTGTAAAATTAATGGATAATATCCTTTTTTCTTTCTTTTTTAAATAGTTTTTTTTTTTTATAGTTAGCACACATGATTTAGTAACCTTTTTTTTCACACAAGCTGGTTCAAAAATGCCTTGCAGTGTAGAGGCAAAATAGTGGACAGCAAGAACAATCCACAAGTCTGTTATGGAGAGACTTGCGTCTTCTTGTTGGTCCTTGGCCAGGAATGAACAAAGTTATTTTAACTTCTCATTATGATGCGATAATTAGACGCCAATTCGGGACCAAGAGATGGAAAAATGTTCCCAGCCCTCCGCCTCCTCCGCAATGGGCAGTATAATTTTTTTTTCAAAATAGACTTTTTCCTCCGTTCATGTTTACTTTATGCATACATGAATGGAAGGCTTTAATATCAAGTCTTTGTTTATAATCATGCCGTTTTTGGCATGCCTGCAGAGAGTCGGTCATGCAGCCACTTAACTGAGGCTCTGTAGCCATAATGATTTGTGTCTGAATGGCAAATCCATAATGTGGGACAGCACGAGATGATTGGTCCTCTGTGCTGGCAACTGCTCTCTATGGTCTTATCTGATGTGGATTTCTATGGAGCTTTTCATAATTTACTCTGCTGATTTCCTCTAGGATGCCTGTTGGCATGTGAAGCGTGTTTTTAAGTGCAGCATGGTTTTGTGTGCTCGGATCGTCCTATATGTTTATACTGCAATATATTTTAATTGTCCCGGCCCTAACAGAGACGTACATAATAAAAAAAACAAAAACAGAACAGAACAAAACGAA
This sequence comes from Labeo calbasu, assembly GCA_019740295.1. Lineage (NCBI taxonomy): Eukaryota > Metazoa > Chordata > Actinopteri > Cypriniformes > Cyprinidae > Labeo > Labeo calbasu. Next base: position 41,308 of record JAHKKF010524335.1, on the reverse strand, counting down.
ACAGAATGTGGAATGGCATAGAAATATATATGGGAAAGGATCAGTTATACAGTAAGGTTGACTATAAATGAAAGAACTGTATTAGGGCAAGATATCACATTAGTTGGCCAAAACAATGGGTTTGTTATTTTTGGTTTTCCTGTTTCCTTAATTATTTTGTGTTTCTATTTAACTAAAAAGCTTCCATTCGCTTAAAATAAGATACAGAAAATGACTTTCCAAAAATAAACTCACCCTGAGTAAAAGTATGAAAGCTATTCTGGTCTCCTTGTATTTATTCAAATATGTCGATTCTAATATACTGTAGCTAATACAACATATAAAAATCCATTTATTATAAACTAGTGCTTTGTGCAGTTAACACGAGTGAGATGCGTATGTTATGAGGGCATTTTAGGTTAGGCGTCGACTCTAGAACACAACATTAGACTGTTGTGATTTTCAGCCCAGAGACTGCTGATGTCAGCTCTTCTCGCAGCTTTATTCATAGAAAATTGCCCTATTTCTCTCACTCTCTTATTCCGCCTGGCCTTGTGTTGGTGGATAATTTATCGGCTTTCTAACCAGCTAGCAAAATGTAAACATATACTCGAGTTCACAGCCCAAAAACTCCACATTTACTTCATGAAGGCAACCACGAGAAGCATAATAAGAAAAGAGATCTTTATTGCTATAAGGGAGAAAATTCCTGCAATGTAATGTTTTTAATGTAAAAAACCCCTGAAGGTTTAGCATGGGGGTATTAAAGTGTGTGTTAGAGGAAATTGCGTGGTTTATTTGAATAGTGTATTTGTTTAGTCTGATCTCTTTAGTTATTAAAGGGCGGATAAGACAGTTTTCCACTGCATAATGAGCACTTGATTTAAAATATTTTCAATGATATGAAACATTTACCTCAACATCTGCATAAACTGGTCTGAAAATTTGATAGTACTATATAAGTAAGAAGAATTTTTTCACTGGAACAGATTTGGAGAAATTTAGCATTACATCACTTGATCATCACAGGATCCTCTGCAGTGAATGAGTGCCGTTAGAATGAGAATCCAAACAGCTGATAAAAACAAAATAGTAATACACAAATAATCCACACAACTCCAGTCCATTAATGAGCATCTTGTGAAGTGAAAAGCTGTGTGTTTGTAATAAACAAATCCATCATTTTAACTTTATATCAATGGTTCTGGCCAGTCCATAATCCATAATAATGGTTCCTCCAGTCAAAAAAAGTCCATCCTCTGATGTTCTCTTACATCACAATCCACCAACATATTTGTTTAGAACTGTTTTGGACCGTTTTCTATGAAAATCTGTTTCTGCCACTGAATAAAATAATAATAAAAAAAAGTTTTTATCTCGGAATTCTGACTTTTTTCTCAGAATTGTGAGACATAAACTCGCAGTTGAGATTGATAAAGAATTGTGAGATATAAACCCGTGATTCTGAGAACATAGTCTTTTTTTCCCCCTCAAAATTTGACTTTATAACTAGCAATTGTGAGTTAATATTTCACAAGTCTATAAAAAAAGTCAGAATTGTGAGAGAAACTTTATATCCCACAATTCTGACTTTATATATCACAATTGTGAGTTTATATCACACAGTTCTGAGAAAAAAGTCAGAATTGCAAGTTTATATCTCGCAATTCTGACTTTATAACTCACAATTTCGAGTTCATATCACGCAATTTTGAGAAGAAAAGAATTGCGAGTTTATTAGTGCTGGGCAGCGATTAATCGCAATTAACTGCATCCAAAATAAAAGTTTTTGTGTACATAATATGTGTGTGTGTGTACTGTGTATATTTATTATAAATATATAAATACACACACATGCATTTATATATTTAAGAAAAATATGTTATGTTTATATATTAAATATATGTATATATAATACAATAAATTATATTCATATAAATATATACATGTAAATACATGTAAATATTTTCAAAATATACACTGTATGTGTGTGTCATACATAATAAATATACACAGTACACAAACATATATTATATAAACAAAAACTTTTATTTTGAATGCGATTAATCACGATTAATCGATTGAACAGCACTAAAATATATATAAATAGTATAAATATTATATAAATAGTTTAATATGTAACAATTCTGAATTTAGAACTCACATTTGTGTGTTTATATCTTAGAATTCTGAGAAAAAAGTCACAATGTGATGGAAACCGGCTTCCATAGTTTTCACTAAACGATGCTTGATCTGTGCATATTTCTCTCCTGATTCAGACAACTTTTTCACTGGAGAAGCAATATTATGGATAGAGGATGATGCCTTGTGAATTACTTACATTACTTGTGGATTTTTTAATGTGTTTATCAGCTGTTTGGATTCATTCTGACGGCACCCATTCACAGCAAAGGATGAGAAGTGGTGAGGAAGTGATGTAATAGTGATCTATGTAATATGTGTAGATGAAAAACAACAAATAACACACACAGTTCTGTCTTTTGCTGAACACGCCATTAGTAAGCATTTCGTAAATGCATAAATACATATAGGTGCATGTGCTCATTACATTCGACTCCTCTTCTTCCTTTTCCCACTCTATTTCACTCTGTTCAGCTCTCATCCGATCCATGGCCTTGTGAACAGGGTGATTATCACCTGATTGACCCTGGGGTCAGTCGGGGCTTTAAGAGGGTTCCCATTCTTGCCTGAGTGGGGAATGAATAAAAAAATTACACAAGGTCACCCATGTAGAATACAGATGAAACTGCATCACGCGTGCACCATACGTAAGCTTCTCACCAAGAGGCAAGCATCATGCACAACTTACCAACAATCCACTATTTGATAAAATAAGGGAATGCATGCTGGCCAGAGCCATTTACTCATCACAGGTTTATTGCGCACTGATGAAACCAATGTGACTTGTGTTGATGAAAGTGAATTCAATCTCTGCCGGCGCCTCACGACATGAGTGTAGTTGATTGCACCGATAACATTTGTAAAACCCGAGCTCCCTGCAAATTGCTTTTTGGATTGTGACTGTTGAATTCAGTGACGCAAACTGCATCTTTATAGCATTTAGTTCAATTAACTGGGTTTCTAGTGGTGTCACCTAATGTCAGCGTCAAAAGATTGCCTGGGTATTTTTTATAAATCCTGATGTATACACTGGAAATTGTGCACACACTTTTAAAGGCCCATTTAGTGTGTACAATTACTCTACATCCACTGTCAACCATGACAGCATCAGATTTTTAGCTAGCTGATGATATGAAGCCACACAGGAGCTTGTGAAAGACCATAAGGAGAAGATAACTGTTCACGACAAACCTAGCCATTAGCCTATATTTATAAAATCTAGTATGATACCTGCAATATAATGAGGCGACATCAGTTATCCAATCTGCATCCTGCATCTCAACAATCTGCGTTTCTGCGAGGATTTAGGCCATGTTAGCCAGGCTAGCAAAAGAGGCATGTGCCTCAGGTAATTTCCTCGCAGTTTCTTTCAGGCGCTCCACAACTGCAAACCCTCAGGCTTTGGTGCTGTAAGCCAAGGAACATGTTTCTCATTATCAACAAAAACAAAACCGAGAAACCATATGTCAAAACAAGCAGGCTTTTTGTTCGTCTAAACAGTTCTGACAGTGCAACCACGACAAATGGAGGAGAAAAGAGGAGGGAACTGTTAATCGAGATAAATGCACTGCATAGAGCTAAAGGAGGTCCAGCATTGCTTTTTAAGAGAATTGAATTACTCTGCACTGAGATGTATGGCTTTTGTGGCTGATCCGAAATAGCCTGTTTTATTTTTACGAAAATTGTTTTTATTTGATTGCTGAAATGTTTTTGACGAGGCTTAAATATTAAAATAATGCTACAAAATGCTTGCATAAATATCTTAAAAAGCAAAAAAGATAAATTTCTCTGAGTACTTGTTGTTTGAAGAGCCATCTGCTGAAAATAAGTGCCATATATATATTTTTTACTTGTTATAAAGCAGCCAGCTCCATTAATTTCAAGTCTAACAACCCACCGCCAGTCTCCAAGAAAATATCTTAGTTATACTAGGCATTTTATGCTCTGTAATACTGATCTTTCCTAAAAATAATATATTTAAACTAAATAAGAATTTATGCCATAGGAAAAGGCTTTTCAAGAAACATTTCAAGTGTTTGCAAAGCTTACCATACATCTATATTACTAGGCCTATCCAACTTATTCTTCAACGCGGAAGTAATTCTATGGGCGAGATTTCCGGTTCATTAGCCGCGATAGAGCGTTATAGCGGCTTTGCCATGATATTGGCAATACTCAGATGTAATCAACAGCATGGATTGCACGGTTAATGTACTACAGAATACATTGTTCTGCTAATTTATGCTGTCTAAACCACAGAAAAAAATGTGGAAGCTGCTAAATCATATAGAGAAGGACTTAGTAAGCAGGGCACAATATTTTGACAAACTAAAGTTAATAGGTGGTAAAGATACGTACAAGCAGTAGACCTATTATTAAGATATTAGCCTAATATTACACCTACTTGACTGGATAAGAACATAACGAATGTTGTCAAGATTCTTGCCCTGGAAATCAGTTTGGCCAACCACAAATGCCTTTTGTTCCTCAGACAGCACTCTTTACTTTGATTTGTTATTACTTTTGGCAGTCTATAGTACTCCAAATGTTTTACCTGGTCCAACTGATTAGTACAGCCCAAAACAAGACAATAATTGACCATTTTCAGCAGCAATAATCAGCAAAATATTCGTTCCAGTCAGTGGCATTGTTTACATTCAGTGCCGCCAATATGGCTGATTGATGACGTGTCCTGAAAACACTATGCATGTGATGTCACCGTCAGCTGGAGTGAGTGTGGCTCCGCCTACTGAGTGGCAAAAACACGAAGAGTGGCAACATTGGTTTCAACGTGAATGCTGCGACAGAACACACAAAACACCTCTAAAACCACAACAAGCTTTGCGATTGACTGTACAAAGAGACTTGACAAGTAACCTGAGGTATATTTTTACAGACTGCTGAAAGCTTCTGAAAAGAGAAGCAAATCGCTGCAGTTCAAAGAAACAAATGGTCTCCAGGCAGTGAAACACGGATTTGCAGTTATTATGTCATGTTAATATGTTGAATTGTGCAGTAAAATCATATCCTATATATTGTATTATAGTATATTGTATTGACAACAAATCAACTAAATATTTACCATCTTAAACTCTGCATACCTGGATGTTTTTAAACAAACACTGACAAAAACTATATAGGTTTTTCAACTGGACAATATGACGATATATATAACATTGATATAAGTGATCACTGGGGTTTAGACCAACCTATTTTGTATTTACAAAATGAGTTCACAGGCAAATTTTCTTTATTTATTTTCCCTGGCGTCAAGATCACACACATAAGTGTTAGAAAATTCTGGCTGCATCAATATCCATTGACCACATATTTGTTAAGTTGTTAACATTATATCAAGTTCAGCAACCTTTAGTTTAAACTGATTATCGTTTGTTTTACTAGCGTTTTCGCATCTTCCCTATTAAATCCATTCACACTGAAGGCTCTTTTGCCACTCAGTCCGGCTGAGGGGGCGTGTCCCGGCAGAAAAGTGACGTCAATGCATACCCTCTATTGGGAAATAATGAGAAGAATAACAACCTGCAGTAAAAGTTAAAACTGTTCGCACTACAAACCAGTGTGTTCATAATTACAATAACACATTAAAATAATATGGTAAGACACACCAATCTGCAACATCAATCAGCAAACAAGCTATTTGTACAGCTAAAAATAGCTGGATGCCATGAGACCGAAAGTCAGACCGATAAAATTTACAAATGGCCTCGCCCACTCTTATGGGAAAATAAGGTGGACCTGTGTCTCAGATTTTCGAGGAACCTAAATGACTAAATATGACAGCAAAGTTTCTGTAACAGTCTTTTTTTATATTTTTCGGTCTTTATGACAGCCCTATTATCTTTGTAAACAGTAAAATAAAAGTGCCCGCGGCAGACATCAGATTGACGAATCAGCAGGCTGTCAATCATTTTACGCTTTCACAGCCGACAGTCCATATATGGGAAGCCGGAAACTGAGCGCGCGATACCTGAACTTGAAGCGTTTTGATGAGTCTGGAATGATTAATATTTCTTGTATTATGACCAGAAATCGACGGAGGCAAAAGGACACGAACAAAGCCTTCCATGACTGAAAAGAAAAGAGATGCAAACGCTTGAAATCAGACGCCGAAGTTGCGTTGATTCTGCACGACAGGTAAATATACTGCTTGGACACTGTGTTTACGCCGAAGGGTCGCGGTTGTAGATAGAGAGGGCGTGTCTAAAATCTGGCGGAAGTTCTAAAAGGTAACATCACTTACAATACCTGCCAATCCACTGAATGAAAACAGCATTTACAGTACTTACCTGTGTCCAGAGAGCTTTCCTGGGCCACCAAGCCCGAAACACTAAGCTTTTATAGACCTTCAACGTCTATACAATGCTTTTAGTCCTTCCATCTGCCCACACTCTTTAACCATGAACAACTGGGACAACAGTTGGGCTTTCATTTCCCCCTTTCCTGTCAGTGCTAAATAACAAGTTGGCCTCAATAAATGGAAACCCCTCAACTTGTATTTATTCTCTTGCCTTTGCATTTGAATTTAAACTGTCCTTACACAAAATCCCATTTCCAAAAAACTGAAAGAAAAAAAAGGTTGTATTGGAAAATAATTGACTGCTTGACAAATAAACAGGAGTGAATAAGGTTGCAGAGCCTATGAAATAAAGTGACGGGGGTAAATAGCGTGTTGCTTTTCTGTGGCCCTGGTCTTTGTGATGAAGTATACAGATTTGCAATTTCCACAGGCAAAGACAAGCCCAATAAACCTCATAATAACATGCAGGGTTAACAGAGGTGTTGTTTTCACCTAGACAGCCATTGCTATAAATATGCATTTAAACTAGCTGAAGATGGTTAGGCGTATGGTGTATTTATTACCCAATGCCCCAGTGGGTTACAACAGGCCTTTGTTTGTTTTCTCCACTTTATGGCTGTCTGTTAATTTTACACATTTATTTTCCTTAGCTCTATGGCTAATCAATAGTCACATATTGAAAGCATAGATCTTAGGAATAACTCGTTGAATCTCGCTAGTCTCTTCTGAAATGCGAATGTATAACAAATTTCATTACAAGTTTCAATAATGAAAACAGCAGGGAATTCAGGGATGTGAGTACTTCATCAGGATGTGTGTGTGTGAGACAGAGAGAGAGAAAAGAAGTGAGATTTAAGCTTTTTGTTTCTCTTACAGTCATCTTGAGATGAACCAAGACGTCTCCTCCGCTGATGATAAACAATGGTGAGTATAAGTGTATTTTGAAAGAAAGGGGCAGTCAGGCAGCAGCACTGGGATGGCTCTGGGGCTGGGAGACATATTTATTTACTTAAGCGGTGTGTGTATATTTGGCTCCGCTGGATTGTTCTCTCAGAGGTAGCGGGCCGGTGGTGACCCTGCGGCACCCTGCTGCTCCCTGTGTGAGAGGGTTAGCCTGCTGCTGCTACAGGGCCCTGCTGATAAGACAGGGCTGCCCTGACACTGCCCAATGAAGAGCGACCCAGAGAAAGACAACAAACATTGCCTAACACCTCCATGCTGCGACCAATTTAAAACACAGAAGCAGGGTCTAAAACCTGAATACAATGGATATTGAACACAGATGCAGCAAAGGGACACACACAAAATGATAGATGCTGCTATTTGTGTTTGTAGTATTTTTTTGGGAATTGCATAAAAGCTAGTAAAAGCTATAAAAGCAGTGCAGTGATGGTATTAGATGGTAATACTGAATTATTAGCATATTCATGTGCCATACCCTAAAAGGTAAGTTCTGTGGCAATACCGTGGTAAAGTGATGATCTCAGATACTGCAGGTATGGTATTTTGAAATATGTCATGGCACTAAAATTCATACCATGACATTTAGAACTAACTCAAGAATGCTTTCATAAATACTGTGGTAGTTCTGTGATTTACGTCCAAAATGTCTTGGTACTATCATAAGTAGTACAATGGTAGTATAAGCACCTTTGGTACTTGTATAGTATTTATATCATACTCCTATAGGAACATGAAAATACCATGGCATATCCATTTTATAGTGCCCTTTTGTACACTTAAGTTATATTTAAAAAATTACTGTAATTAGATAAAGTATATTTTATGATCAATAAAAAGAATTGTCTTATGCTTACCAAGGTTTTATTTAATCAAATATAGTAAAAAAACAAAAAAAAGTAAAATATTGTACAAATAAAATAATAAAATACGAGTTTTCTGTTTTTCTTAAAATTTAATTTATTATTGTAATGGAATTTTAAAGATGAATTTTCAGCAGCCTTAACTTCAGTTTTCAGAGTCACATGATCCTTTAGAAATCATTATACACTACCAGTCAAAAGTTTTTTTTCTCAATAAGATTTTTAATGTTTTTTAAGAAGTCTCTTCTGCTCACCAATTTTGCATTTGATCCAAAGTACAGCAAAAACAGTAACAATTTGAAATAGTTTTACTATTTAAAATAACTGATTTCTATTTGAATAGATTTTAAAATGTAATTTTATTCCTGTGATTTCTGAATTTTTGCATCATTTCAGTCACATGATCATTCAGAAATCATGTAATTTTATCAGGTTTCTTTGGTAAATAGAAAATTCAGAAGAACAGCATTTATCTGAATAGAAACCTTTTGTAACATTATAAACGTCTTTATCATAACTTTTGATCAATTTAAAGCATCCTTGCTAAATAAAAGTATTAGTTTCTAATTTCTAAAAACATATACCGACTCCAGGCTTTTAAATGGTATAGTGTATAATGTTACAAAAGCATTTTTTTCAGATAAATGCTACTGAAATATTTTAAATAATGATGATAATAATAATAATAAATGTTTGACTGGTAGTGTATCAAGCTGATTTGGTGTTAAAGAAACATTTTAACATGGTTAATATGGAAAACTTTAGAGTTGCTTAATTTTTTAAGTAAAAAAACAACAACAGCATTTATTTAAAATATAAATCTTTTGTAACATTGTAAATGTCTTCACTATCACGTTTGATCAATTTAATGCAGCCTTGTTAATAGTTATTAGTAATCTTATTACACTCTTAAAAATAAAGGTGCTTTAAAAGATTCTTCACAGTGATGCCATAGAAGAACCATTTTTGGTTCCACAAAGAACCA
>JAHKKF010524335.1:3317-32011 GCA_019740295.1 Labeo calbasu | reverse complement strand
AAAGAACCAGCTCTTTCTTACCCTTTTCTAATCTGAAGAACCTTCTTTCACCACAAAGAACCTTTTGTAACAATAAGGTTCTTCAGATGTTAAAGGTTCTTTATGGAACCATTTAGACAAAAAAGGTTCTTCTATGGCATCATAAAGCACCTTTATTTTGAAGAGTGTAAGTATTAATTCACCAAAAAAAAAACACGCTTTTGAACTGTAGTGTATACAGATAACTTGATTTTTTGTTGTCTGATACAATAAAATTCATACATTTTAAGTGCTTAAGTGTCGATATACTTTTTATAGCCATTGAAAAAAACTTTAAGGGGAAAAGCTAAAAATAGGAAACACATTATAAAAATATTCTTCTTGGTTGCACAAGTTAAAAATGTCACACAGCTGCAAAGGTACTGAAAGCTCTTCAGCATCTGTTTGCAAATGCCGTTACACATCGCCTCTCAACCCTCCTGTCATGCCTTTGTCTTCTGCCTGTTAATATGATGAAAACTGCTGCGATGATTTTATTAATGCATCCAAACTGGAACGCTGCAAACCTGTTACCCATATGTTACATATATGTAGACTCCATCACCAAATCAAAACCAGCAGCTGCTGTTACTGTTAAAAAAGTCAACTGAATAGCAGTACAGTTGTCTACGCTGGATAGAATAATATGTTTATTATACTGGCAATGGAGTGCCATTGCCAGGAAATACATAATATATACAGCGATGTATAGGAATATATTACTCATCCCTTGTGTGGTGTGGGCCTCCTCGCAGGTAATGGATCCAGCACATGGTTTTGGACACACTCCTGCGTCCCTTCATCACAGATTGAGCGATGAACCCCTGACTGTAAGTGCATTATGGACCTGACTCTCCTGCCTTTTAGAGATACTGCATTTAGTCCGTTCAGAAGGGCTTTTCTTTCCCTCCTAAACATAGAACTGAATGTCGCTCATTTATTTCAGCTGCTCTCCTATGAGGAAACATAGGAACATGCCAATGAGCAATGTGATTAGGCTCAGTCCAACCTGAGAGATTGTTATTTTTGCATCCGTGCCAAAGTATAAAAGCACACCTTGTACATTATATGATACGCTCCAGCTCAGCGTCTCTGACAAGGGAAAAAAAATCTAGTGCTGTGTTGGTTACGGTGTGTTATAGCCACTGTTCCATTTTAATGATTTGGGCTTTCCTCCACCGCCGGGACCCAGAGCTCCACACAGTATATCTAAATTCATATTATGTTCATTTTGCTCTCACATATTGCCTTTGTTTTGCACAGTTAGTTTTGTAGTCATATTCACATTTAAAAATTATTTTTAGTTTGATAATTAATCACGCTTTCTAAGGTGTTTCACTTAGCTGCCGCAAACATTTTAAGAGGTGATATATTCTCTTATGTCTAAAAAAATCCATCGTTCATGCAAAGGACTGGTTAAAAAACATAATGTACCATCATTACTCATCCTAGGTTTTGGTGAATTGCTTTTCTGATGAGAAAAAATAAAGCTAGAGAAAGTGCAAGATGAATCAAAAACACATGAATGAATCAACTATTTATTACAATCACAATTCGGGGGCTGATTGCAATCAGATGATGTCGTATACGTTTCGGTTGATTGCTTTATATGTAGTACCCTGTAATTTTCGCGATACAGAAAAAACGCGGACGGAATCGCGGAATCCAGTCGTAAAAACGGAATTTACTGAATAACGCGGAATGTCACGGAATTTGCCAAAGTTTGAATGAATCAGTCAAAAGTAGGTCATTACACTTAAATCAAACCACAATGTGGACTATTATCTATAAATGTTATGCTGCAAAAATACCATTTAAATGTGAATCCTGCATGTTCTGCGTGTATCTGTTTTAATGAATGGAGCAATGGAGCGGTTTTGTTTACTACAAACACTGAAGCGCGCGTGACGCTCGCGGTGATTTCAGCGTCTGTCGTCTCACTAAATGAGGACATAAATACGTGAACAATATCTGCTGAGAGTCACTTCATGAGCATTTGACCGTTCCATTTTAGGAAAACTAGTTTTATATCATATAAACACAGAATGTCTTCATTTGATAACCAGAACATTTTAAATACACAACACAGAATTTCTGAGGGTAAAAAAACCTTTCTTAAGGCTATTTTAAGTATAAATTTGAATAAAGTATGCATTCAAATAATTAGACATGCTAAAACACAGAAGTTGATAACAATGAAACATATGGTGAGAAAAAATAAAACATTTCATAGGGCCCGAAACTTTATTAAACTGATGTGAAATTGTACAAGTTTCATGATTTTAATTAATTAGACATGTTCTGTGATTAATAAAATTTAATTTAACCATTAAAAAGGAAAAACGAAAAAACGGAATTTGGAAAAACATAAAACGGAATTTGGGAAAAAATAAAACGGATTTCATCGGGCCCTATATATGTATCATTTCAGTTTCACCTCCAGGTTTAGAGCCTCTACGCTGTAGCGTATATCATTAGTTATAGTGCACAATAATCATTTTGTATTATCATAACTCACTACTTGAAAAGAATCCAGTGGATGTTCTGAATTCAAAAACATGATTCCTGAATACATTACCTATTAAATGAATCTTCAAGTCTGGAAAGTAAATAAACAGCCACCAAATAGTCACCTATGTTATTTTTTTCTTCCTTTATATAACATAGACAGACTTTTCTACTGTACTTTATGAAGGACCGCCATTGATCCACAAATAACACTAGTCGTAACATCAACTGTTTGGCACTGGCACTTCTAGTTTGATTTTCCATGCTTTAAAGTATTCCCTCAAAGACTTATGTGTTTGCTTACACAAGGAGAGATGAAAACAAGTACATTGTGGTTCCCAAGAGCAAAACGGCCTTATGCATGTAATCTTTACACTATGTGTTATTTTAAATATAAAGATTGAGTGTTTGTTGAAGGGAAGGTTTAGGAATAAAGCATAGAAAGTATTCTAAATAGTCTGTATCAATAACATAACATTTTATCTAATAATATAAATTAAATATAAAACTCAGTGGAAGGTCCTTGACCTGATTTGAAAACAAATATGTGTTTTGTTTTGTGTTAAGCAGGTTGCCTTTGCTTTTGTAAATCGCATCAGATTTTTCACAGGTGCATCACATGTGTTCATAATTCAGCAAAACAGTAGAAAAGCATTACTTTGATGGTATGAAAAATGTAATGAAGAATTAGCATAATTTTCCTGCAGCTATACGCTTCCCTCAGGAGACCCCTGAAGCTACTATGTGATATATTTTGAAATGATTACTTAATGCAATGTATGTAATTATTATTTCGACTAGATCAGACAATTTATTCTTTTATATTCCTCTAGCTGTCATTATGAAGAATCTGCCAACTGTAGTGTGGTTCATTCAAGAACATAATGCTTATGATGCACTATGATAATCGCTGTCAGTTCTACGTCACTTCCATTTAATCGGGGGTGAATATGCTTTGCTGTGAAGTACTGAAGTGCTAAAGGAATATACTGTGTGTAGTCGATGTATAATAGGGATAGCAGAGCATTGATTTGTCCACATGGGGGTGCTATAAATACTCCATAGTATTTTGGACAGCCTCTGTAGTGTGAGAAACGCAGTCAGACAGACAGCGTCTCCGTTAACTACAGTTCTGGGGTCAGTATAACTGAACAGATGGGTCATGCCTTACTGACTCTTGAGCTGGTAATCTGAGCAGACAGAAGCACAGCAGGCCCAGACCAACTAGTAGACTATTTGTTCAACTGTACAGAATTTGGAAGTGTCGCTAACTCCGTTGGAGGCTATTTGATGTGGAGAAAAACTGATTATTGGCTGGTTAGGAATTGTTTCTTTTGGCTGTCAGCTGTTCTTATAATGTTTGGTTAAAGCTGAAATGGTCTAAACTGAATGTTAACTGTCTATCGAAGACACATATGGGAGATAAATGTTGGAGAGGGACTTTTTAGAGAAACCCCTGCCTCTAAGGAGCGTGTAATTCACTGGAATATAGAATGAATCTGATTTTGTAGCAAATGAAACTAAATTAGCCAGTGGCATTGTCATTTTGTGGACAATTAAACCGAATGGAACCGTGTTCGACCAAAATTCCTGTGGGTTTTTATTGCACACAGAATCTTACTGTCTGTGTTTCGCAAACTCCCCTTTTTGGAAGAACCGAAATAGAATTTTCCTTCAGTTCTCCATCCCAAGTTTCCTGAGGCAAAGTCTGTCTCTCTCTAGATGTCAAGCAGAGAGATTTATAAGCACGTTTTTCTGTGTTCACGCTGGGTACCGTAAGATGTGTCACTAAATAACTTACCATGTCAAAGATACAGACAAGACTATTTCATTCAGAGCTTTACTTGCCGTTTCATCTCCAAGTGTACGTGTGCACTTGAGAGAAATGGTATCAACGAGGAAAATACCTTTCAGTCGGCAACTAGAACCCATCATCTCCGGATTTATCCACACAAAGCTTTTTGAAGTGTAGCTGTTTTATTTTTTCCGGGTCTGGAGTGTTCAGGGCTTTCGCGACTAGTCTTACTGTACGTCACTGACACATCCAGATGAAGAGATTACACCCAACATCCACATGAGAGAGGGGAGCCCTGAGGGAATTTTCCCATCCTCGCTGTCATGTGGGATCACATGAGGAGACGAGCTATTACGGTGGCTCGGCTCGCCCGTCGGATCATAACAACTCTCGTGCATTTCGATATGAGAGATCTGGCCCATTAAAGGAAGTGCTGGTCATTTGCACAGGAAGAGGGGTGATGTCATTGCTTTACCGCGCTTAGAGATTTAGTGGAGTGGTTGGATCGCGGCCCAAAAATGGCTCCCATGTCTGCTTTGATGGGTCGTGGAGAGCAAGGAAAAAATTTTTAAATGCATTTTTTCTCATGTCTTTTGTTTTTGATGTAAAAGAGTTTAAAAATATATATATTTTTAAAAAAATGTTATATGTATATTTAATTTTAGATCATCATTTTTTGGTTTTGTTATATTTAAATAAAAATAAATTAAAGGAATAGTTCACCCAAGAATGAAAATGCTGTCATTAATTACTCATCCTCATTTTGTGCCAAACCCGTAAGAGAGTCATTCATCTTTGGAAACGAAACAAATGATTGAACAAGGAATTATTGAATAAAGTCATTATTTTTGTTTTCCTTGCACACAATCAGTATTCTCGTAGCTTTATAAATTAAGGTTGAACCACTGATGTCACATGGACTATTTTAACAATGTTCTTACTACCTTTCTGGGCCTTGAACGTGTCAGTTGAGTTGCCGTCTATGCAAGGTCAAAAAGCTGTCGGATTTCATCAAGGTGAATGGAAGATGAATGAAGGTCTTCATGAAGTTTTCATTTTTGGGTGAGCTATTCATTTTAAAGTTCTGAAGATTACTTTTGTACTGAAGCTATATGTCTTAATCCAATCATTTTGTCTTGGTGTGACTGAGCCATATTTGCAGAGGAGAGGCACGTATCGTGAGGATATCTGCAAACAAACATAATTGCTTCATCATTCGCCATGTGGGCTTGCCATTTTTGGTCTTCCTGTGCTTATTATTTATTGTTTGAAATAGTCAAATTGAAGAAACGTGTGGAGTTGAGTGGATCGCTTGGAAAAAAATGAAATTATGGAGTAATGTGCTTACAAAATTAAATCATGCTGTCGTAGAAACAAGGATTTAGGATGTTTAGAAAGACAGAATTATTGTTTGCTGTAACGGATTTGCGAAAATAGTAGACTGCTGTTTTAAAGAGTGAACTAGACAAAGCAAAGTATTTTACCTCACAGGAATGTTGCATCACAGCATAAACAGCACATATAACTATAGGAAACAAGGCTTGTGTCATTAAATTTTGCACTTCAACCTTTTACAGTCAACAACAACTGTATAAAAAAAATAATCATATTTAGTAATTTCTTTTTAGTAGTTTTTTGCATAATTGTGCTTGCATGTTAAAAACAGTTGTGATTATTTCAGCATAATATTGTTTGATTTACAGTCAGAAGTTTTTAAACAGTAAGATTTTAAATGTTTTTAAAGAAGTCTCTACTGCTTACCAAGCCTGCATTTATTTGATCCAAAGTATGGCAAAAACAGTAAAATTTTGATTTTTTTTTTATTTAAATTGATCAGAAGTGATTATAAAGACATTTATAATGCTACAAAAGATTTCTGTTTCAAATAAATGCTGAACTTTCTGTTCATCAAAGAAACCTGAAAAAATTCTACTCCGCTGTTTTTAACATAATAATTAGAATAATTAGAATGATTTCTGATAGATCATGTGACTGAAGTAATGATGCTAAGCATTCAGCTTTGAAATAATAGGAATAAATTACATTTTAAAATATGTTCAAATAGAAAGCAGTTATTTTAAATAGTAGATATATTTCAAATTTGTATGTTTATTGGCTGTGCTTTGGATCAAATAAATGCAGGCTTGGTGAGCAGAAGAGACTTGTTTCAAAAAAATTTACAAATCTTACTGTTCACAAACTTTTGACTGGTAGTGTATATCTATTATATTGTGTAAAATTAAACATAATAATTTTAACTTTGCAACTTTTTCATCATAAGTTTAAGTTTTACTGATACCAATACAAAAAGTTGAGCTTTGCCCAACTCTAATCTGAACACATCTAAAGAAAAGACTTTTCTTCCGTCTTCCATCTATCATGTCCTCGAGCAGTATTTCATGCGCACAAACCTTTCTGTTAAAATACAGCTGTACAAGGCTGTACCATTGTTGAAATGTTCCTTATGCTCCTAGATTAACTTCTACCTTTACATACATCACATTAGCGTCCTTGACTGGAGAATAGCATTTGTTCTGCCTTAGCTGGCAGTCCTTGAGGGACTATTTCCATGTGTGCCGTTTCATTTTATCACTATTAGCTCTTAGCTCTCAGGGTGCATTCAATAGCTGGAAGCAGTTTAGAGTATTGCCCATGGGCACTGTGATGCACGGCCAGTCTTTTCAAACTGTTTTTGTAAGTCTAAGACATTACAAAAAGCACACTCACCCGTAACACTCCCCATGGGTGCATAGAAATGCAGGGAAGACGGTTCAAACGACAGCGTAAATTACCATGTTTGTGAGCTCAGATGTGTCATGAGTTAGGAAAGACAAGAAGTCATTACCTCATGAATGATGTGATCTTGTGGGTGCGTTCATGATATGTGATTCTTTCCGTTTCTCCCTAAATACAGTGGCACAAACAAATTTGGATATAAGACAATATGGAATAGTCTCTGATTAAAAAGTAAAAGGTAATTTTTTTATTTTAATTGCTACACTGTAAAAAATAAATAGTTGAGAAAACTTGATGCAGTAAGACTTTTGAGTTCTCTCAACAATAGCTTTTTTAGCTCTTCTCAGTAAAAATACTTAGTTTAGCCAATGTAAATTTGTTTGTTCATGCAATGCTAATTGTTTTATTTTGCTAATAGAAAAAAATCTTGTCACAGCAGTTGAAACAACAATTATTGTCATTGAGGTAATTCAGTTTTCCTGTTTTCTAGATGAAAAAAAAAACACATTATCAATTCTATGTTTATTTATGAATGACAGCCAGTAAATTGTTATAGAAACCTAAATGGATAACTTAGTCTAATATGTAAACATCACTGTCTTTGTTTGTAAAAAATCTTACAGGACAAAGATATTCAGGAAACGTATAAATATGGTTGAACATACTAAGGACCTCAAAACTAGATAAACAAAATCTTAAAAAGATGGGCTCTTTACATCACAGTACAACACTATATTGACAAAACAACAACAAAAAGAGCTTAAATGAAGTCAGCAAACAACAAAAACAATAATCCTAACAGTAACTGCATAATTTATTCATGCTGCAATGCATGCTGGGAACTCACAAAGCCTTAGCATTATGAAATTCTTTGTTCAGACAACTGTGTTTGACTAGTTGGGACAACATTTAGGGCAATTTTGTTTGTCTGACAAACTTTTTTTTGTAGTTTCAAGAAAAGAGCATTTTTTAAATAATGCAGTTGCATTTTTACAGTGTACTTTACTGTATATCTCAACTGAGATTTTACAATTCCAAATTATTTCTCATAATTGTGACTTTATATCTTGCAATGGTGAGAGATGCGGAGCTTGTATTTATTTAGCATTTTAAACTCCATTAAATATAAAGTATTGTTAAATTCTAAATGCCATTTATGTGGGAGAAATACACTACTGTTGAAAAATGTATTTTAAAAACATCTATGCTCACCAAGGCTGCATTTATTTGATCAAAAATACATACAGTAAAACTGTAGTAGTGTGAAATGTTATTACAATTTAAAGTAACTGATTTCTATTTAAAAATGTAATTTATTCCTGTGATGGCAAAGCTCATTTTTCAGTGTCACATGATCTTTCTGAAACTGTCCTAATATGCTGATTTGGTGCATAAGATACATTTCCTGTTATTATCAATATTAATAATCGTGATGCATTTGTTTCAGGATTTGTTGATTAAAAAGTAAGTTCAAAAGAACAGCATTTACTTGAAATGTAGTTTTATTGCAACAATGTAAAAAGCGTTTATAAAGACGTTTGTTATATTTAAAATTATAAAGCAGTAAATATATATGAAATCCTGAACCACAAAACCAGTCATATGGTTACAGTTTTTGACATTAAGATTTATACATCATCTGAAAGCTGAATAAATAAGCCTCCATTGATTTGTGTTATGATAGGACAATATTTGGCCGAGATACAACTATTTGAAAATCTGAGGGTGCAAAAAAATCAAAATATTGAGAAAATCGTCTTTAAATTTGTCCAAATGAAGTTCTTAGCAATGCATATAACTTACCAAAAATGTAAGTTTGAATATATTTACAGTAGAAATTTTACAAAATGTCTTCATGGAACATGATCTTTACTTAATATCCTAATGATTTTTTGGAATAAAAGAAAAATCAATAATTTTGACCCATACAATGTATTTTTGGCTATTGCTACAAATATACCCATGCTACTTATGACTGGTTTTGTGGTCCAGTGTCACATATTTCAAAATATTATTTGTTCTTGTGATGGCAAAGCTGAATTTTCAGTGTCACATGATCTTTCAGAAATTTTTCTAATGTGCTGATTTGGTTAAGATACATTTCCTATTATTATCAATGTTGAAAGCCATGATACATTTGTTTCAGGATTTTTTGATTAAAAAGAACAGCGTTTACTTGAAATATAGTTTTATTGGAACAATGTAAAAATCCTTTATACACTTTTCAAGCAAATTAATTTGTTAATATTAAGCAAAAATAAGTTAGATTTGAAATGTAAAGCAATAGATAGATGGTTTTCAACATGAAAACAAAAAGGTTTTATAGACTAGCTGTTAAACCTTTACTTGTCAAAAGTGGATCATGTTAATGTGATAAACTAATGATAAACTAAACTGAAGAATAACTGACTTCTTACATTCAAGCTAGGCTAATTCTGAGAAAAATTAGTTCGTTTGCATCGATATCAAAAGCAGTGATATTTATACATTTTTACATTGTGCCAAAGACTATTTTGAGATCACCATATGCTTCAGGTGTCTATATTTGTGAAATAATACTGTTATTAAAATCTCTCGAGCTCCCTGACTGTGTGTTTCTGGCAGACAGTGCCCAGTGGTTTGTCTATCTCTGTCTCTGATGTTCTAAGTACATCGATGTGCGTGTGTGTGTGTGTTTACGCCGCTGTTGAAAACTACAGGCCGTCTGTGGTAAAGTCAGCTGGGGTGAGCGAGATGAAAGCCGTTTGGCCATGTAGTCCGAGCCCTCGCATTTTCAGCCCTCGTATGAGTAAAATCGGCACGTAAACAAATTAGGGGCTGAGCGACGGCTTTCCACTCCGTCTGATTCCTCTGATGCCTGTAGGCCCAGCCCTGTTGGCCAGGGTTAAAAGGCAGCCTGAAGTAGCCGAGTGCGAGTTTTGGCTGTCTGCTGCTCCAAAATGAGAATGAAGAAAGATGAATTTAACATACTGGGTATAACATATCCTTTTCCCCTCTCTGTTTCTTTCGCTCTCCCTCTCGCTGTCACACGTGACCTGGCAGACAATAGACAGTATGGAAACAAATCGACATTAAAAAGCCAAGCTGGTTGGATGAGGGGGAAAAAGAGGGTGTTAGGGTGGAGGAAGAGAAAAAAGGTTGCGTCTCCGTCGGGCGCAGTCTTGGCAGACCGAGCTCAGCGTGACTGATGAGATACGTGCCATCCCTGACACCCCCGCTGTCCGGCTCTGGGAGGGAGAGCGGGTGGGAGGAGACGTTTATGGGAAAGGCAGATCATCCAGTTCTGATGTGCTCGTGCCAGACGCAGGGTAAATCTCTCTCTGGAGACACACAGCAGCCAGACTCCACCAGCCGTGCCCACGTTGTCACCGTCTGTGATGTAACGCATTCTTCTTTCTCTTGTGCACAGACCGACACCTAATTTGGGCACAAACTCCTCATCTGATGAGACGCCATTATATGATTTAAACTAGCTTTCACATGGCCATGTGATTCTTTTTTTCTCTCTCACACAGACATCAACAACTGTTTCATATCATGTAGACTTTATCATATAAGCAAGGGTGGGTTGATGGCATAAAGTACTTTTAGGATCTTGCTATGCTTCATTTAAAAGAACTTTGTCAGTTTTTAGTGCATAGCTCCAAATTAATTTAGCATTTGCATGGAACATTTATTTACATTTTTAAAACTTCATTTCGCACACTGCAGAACTGCTTAAATGAACTAATTAATAAAAATGGTGCTAAACTTTCTAACACTTAACACTAAATAAGTATTGTTTGTCTCTTATATACATACACTGTTGTTTAAAAGTTTGGGATCAGTAAGATTGATTTTTTTTTTATGTTCTTCAAGGCTGTATTTATTAGATCAAAAATAGAGAAAAAACAGTAATATTGTGAAATATTATTGCAATTTCTAATATTGGTTTTTCTATTTTAATATATTTTAAAATAGAATTTATTTCTATGATGCAGTGTTGAATTTTTTATCAGCCATTACTTCAGTGTCACATGATGGTTCAGAAATCATTCTAATATGCTGATAATTGTCAGTGTTGAAACTGATAATAATTAAAAAAAAAAAAAAATACTGTTTTCTATTTTAAATAAATGCTGTTATTTTTAATGTTTTATTCATCAAAGAATATTAAAGTATAACAGGTTCCAAAAAAACAAAAAAAACATTAACATTGATGATAAATTAGAATTTTAGAATCATTTCTGAAGGATCATGTGACACTGAAAACTGGAGTAATGATGATTAGAATTCAGCTTTGCATCAGAGGAATAAATTCTATTTTAAAGTATATTAGAATAGAAAACCACTATTTTAAATGGCAATAATATTTCACAATATTACTGTTTTTTCTGCATTTTTTAATCAAATAAACAGCCTTGATGAGCCGAGAAGTCTTTAAAAAACATTAAAAAATCTTACTGATCCCAAATTTTTTGCTCGGCAGTGTATATATAAGTTAAAAGTTTGTCTTATGTCCTGTTACATGTCAACTATCCAAATACGTGGATGAATAACCTTTTTTTATGCTTGTACGTGAATCCGTATTTCTCTAATAAGTATATACTTTCTTACACAGGAGGACACCTTGTTTTTATAATTATGTCATTTTTTGTAAATATATAATATAGCGGACATGATATAACATCCCTCGTTCTCGCTTTTGGTTAGTATATTCATTCGGTTAATGTTACACAAGTCTAGTATATTATCCTCATTCTGTTTACTCTTTGTGATTAATGTAGTTGAACACTGAAATTAATCTTGTTTTTACTCCTATTTTATTTTCTCTGTGCTCGCTCTAGCTTACAATCAGTTGTATACACCAGCTTTTCTAGCATAAGCCAACAAAAAAACGTTAATGAACAGATTTAATGAACACAGAATCAATAAAGTACTTTTGTACTCTCCAAAAAACCCTACAGCAACTTGTTAAAGTATCCCGTGTAGCTCAAAATGGTCTTGAATCTAAAGGAACCTTAAAAGAACCTTCATTTTTAGGAGTGACGGTTAAGGTTCAGAGATAAAGTTAGCCATAAAAATAAATTAAACAACGCTCCTAATCGGATGCTCTTGATTACTTGTACACTTCATTGCACTACCAAACAATTTCATATCTATTCTTAAAGAATTCAGTACTCTGATTTAAAAAAAAAATGTATTAGGAAAGATAAAGACCTGCTTATTATTGTATATGCATTCCCTCTGTCTTTTCTCAAGTTCAGCAGCTTGCTTTTCTCCAGACAGACTCTTATTTCCTATGTCAGTGCATTTTTTGCATGGCAAAACGTGTTATTTAGTGTCAGTGCTGTTTGAACCTAAAAAGAACGTAAACGCATTGAGAACGTAGCTTATCGTTGGATGTCATCCTTAACTAGTGGCTTAATCTGACTCTCCACAGCTTTCAAGCAGCCATGCGTAAAAGGAAAGGCAGCAGAGAATGATTTCCAGATTAAAAAAAAAAAAAAAAAAACTCCCAGGAAAGAGAATCCTCCAAATGTGGGACCAGATGGCTCCTCTGTTCATGTTCTTGTACATATTTAGTCATAGCGTTTCAAGTGGTGGAGATTTGCATGTTGGTTTTGTGATACTAATGAATATGTTTTTGATTTGCATTAGAGAAAATAAAAAAAAAACTGTCCTGTAGTGACTCTGTTGGTCTCTTTCTGTCTCTCTAACTTAATTACTTCCAGGAGACAGATCCTCCTTTAACCTTTAATCATTTTAATCAGCTTTTCTTTCATGGGAAGTGCCTGATCTTAGATGGTGATTTGTCATAGGTTAAAAGTTGCTCCCTGTTGTCTTCTTGAAAGCCATCATTTGTTTGGTGGCTAACAAGTGATTAACAGTTTAAAAAATGAGTTCAGCTATTCTCCTCAGGTCATGTTTCAAGTTAAGTGTTTAATGTTAATGTTAAGTGCAGTGTAATGTATGTGTTTGGTCAAAGGTTTAATGCATAAAGAGAAACTAAGGTGCAATGAAAAAAAAATTGAAAATATAACATGAAAATAATTATTAAATTATTGGTATGCATACTTAAGTATGCATCTACAGTAGAATGACAAGCACAATATGTGTGGTTATTTAAAAAAAAAATCTATATCGATCTCTCTTTCTCTCTATATCCAAAATGTTGTTAGTGGTCCAAATCTACAGATAGGAAAAGTGGATCATATGGAGCATAGATGTAATTATTTAAAAAAATATAATGTAAGCCAATTATTTGGTTTCTTTTTGAGTAAAGTTTTAAAGCCTCTCCCTCTCTCTCTTTTTCACTTTCTCTGTCAGTTCTCTGTGTGGAGTTGGCCGGTGGTTTGATAGGTCCTGCTTGGTGGGATAATTGCCTGTTAAAGTGTTTGGGAGGCAGGTGCAGGACGGCTGTGTTACCAGACCACTTGCCCCTGAACTCAGCTCAGGGCCCCTGGCAGACACTCTGAATCAACGCTGTGTTCCCTTACACAGTAGGCTCCTGTAAAAAACCGCCATCTGCACAAATATGCTGCGTTTTTATAGGTGTACACTGAGAATTAGCTTCAGGACGGACCGGCTCGATGCTTGAAAGATTAGTGACGTCAAGTCCACAGCGTCATTCATTCCAGCCAAGGGTTTTGTTGAAAAAAGGTAGGCCTGCTTCAGATTAATTGACACATGCACAACTGTTGTAGATTATGTCTAGTTTTAATCCAACAATAACCAAAATAGAAACTAATTTATGTATGTAGACCAGTACATTTATTATTTAAAGGAGAAGTCCACTTTCAAAACAAAGATTGACATATAATGTACTCACCCCCTTGTCATCCAAGATGTTCATGTCTTTCTTTCTTCAGTTGTAAAGAAATTATGTTTTTTGAGGGAAACATTTCAGGATTTTTCTCCACATAGTGGACTACTTTGGTGCCCTGATTTTGAACTTCCAAAAGGCAGTTTAAATACGGCTTCTAACGATCCCAAATGTGGTTGTAAACCAGGAACTGAGGAAGAAGGGTCTTACCTAGTGAAACGATTGGTTATTTTCATTAAAAAAAATACATTTTAATCTCAAATGCTCATCTTGCCTTTCTCTCCCTGAACTCTGTGTATTCATATTATGACTCAAGACAGTTAGGGAATGTTGAAAACTCGTCGAAAAATCGCATTTTCTCCCTCAACTTCAAAAATCATTTCAAAATCATCCTACATCGCTGCAGAAGTACTGACCCAGTCTTTGCAATGTGAACTTGCAAAGAATATCAAACACTCTTAAAGGAGTCATCGGATGCCCATTTTCCACAAGTTGATATGATTCTTTAGGGTCTTAATGAAAAGTCTATGACATAATTTGGTCAAAAATTCTCAATGTTAGTGTAAAAACAACACCCTTTTTACCTTGCCAAAATCAGCTCTGCAAAAATCATCCTGTTCTGGTCGAGGTTGCTTTAAATGTTAATGAGCTCTGCCTGCCTCGCCCCTCTCTTCTCTTTGTGGAGTGACGAGCCTGTTTACTTTATCCACATTTAGCCACGTTTAGCTGCTAAACTTGCTAACTAGCTTATTAGTAGGAAAGGCGATCGCAAAAAAACCCCTTATACTCACGTCTGCTGTAAATGAAGCAATGATTGGACTGTGACAGCTGATCTGAGGTAAGATGCTCATGTCAATCAACTATCGTGGGAGCGGCCTCCTTTGATCTGAAAAAAGGGATATTATTTTAACAGATTAATTAAAAACCACTGCATGGATTTTTAATAATTTTAGGGTAGATGTGTACATACACTGCCAACACACGTTAATGTTCAAACGTAAATGTAAAAGTGAACTTTGCATCAGATGACCCCTTTAACAAAAAAGGTAAAACAGCGATATAGGACAAGTTGAGGGAGAACACGAGATGGGAGTTTTTTCGACATACCCTAACTGTCATGAACTGGAACAACAACAGTCCAGGCGGAGTAGGACAAGATGAGCATTTGGCATTAAAAAGTATATAAATTGTATTATTTGTATTAAAATAACCGATCGTTACGCTAGATAAGACCCTTCTTTCTCGGCTGGGATTGTTTACAACCGCATTTGGGATCGTTCAAAGCTGCATTTGAACTGCATTTTGGAAGTTCAAAATCAGGGCACCATATATCAGTCCATTATATGGAGAAAAATTATGTTTTCCTCAAAAAACATAATTTCTTTACGACTGAAGAAAGAAAGACATGAACATCTTGGATGACAAGGGGGTGAGTACATTATATGTGAATTTTTGTTTTGGAAGTGGACTTCTCCTTTAATCACTGGGGAAGAACTAACTCAAAGTGTTAATGTTTATACTGTATGTTGCATTGGAAACTCTGATTCATTGTTGTGAACTGGTGTATGAGCTGAATGCAGCTGCTCATTTTCAGTTATATATTATATATATATATATATATATATATATATATATATATTTGGAATTTTTTTAAAAGTTGCCGTTTATTGAGTAGTAGTAGTTTATGTCATCCTGTTCATGATTCAAAAACGTTGTTTTTGTGACAAGGAAATATGGAAGTGATAACATTTTATGTGTAATTAAAATATTTTAACGCAGTTAATGCTCTGGCCCCGCCTCCAGACCTGTACGTCATCTTACATTTCATATAGTTGACTGCTGACAAATATGATGCAGGGCAACAACTCAACAAATGCAGTTATGTCTTAAAATTCAAGATATCGGTGCAAAAAATGCCCCTGTATGTGTTTTGTCTCATATTTATATATCACACAGTATCACATGGACAGCAAGAGCAGTATGACACAAGTGCTGATTTTGTCCCAATCTATCATGAGCTTAAATGTGTTTTTATACAACAGTTCAGTAAATAATAAGTTGATATTGTGTAATATTTATATTACACAATATTATGTGTTTTTGCTCAATTTTGCAGAGAACATATTACCTTTGAAGCCATAGCAGAATGGTTGCGCGTCTCAGAGCAACACAGCAGTGTTTAGTTTTTTAATGGATCCGCGTTGATTCAAAGGCCATTTGTGAATGAATCGGCCATTTGAATGAATCGAATGAATGAATGATTCATAAAGACATTTACCGCCACCTGCTGGCAGATTTAGTTTCTTATTTAGAGTATCATTCCATTAAAATAATAGTAATAATAATAATTATACTAATAATAAAAACATTAAAGGGATAGTTCACCCCAAAAATTTGAATTCTGTCATCATTTACTCACCCTCATGTCATTTTGTGGAACATGAAGGTATTTTGAAGACTGTTGGTAAGCTGTTTTGGTTTTAATCGACTGATAGCATTAGTAATTAATAAAGACAATGTCCCTTGTTATTGTTTTAAAATATTTTGCTACGTTTTTTTTAGTGGTTGTAGTGCTACTGAGTGAATTTTCAATAAAGAAGCTTGTCTGTAGAAACCATAGACTGTAAAAAAGATGGACGATGCATCTCCACTTCCTTCCACTATAGAAAAGTGAAGCCAAAACATCTCAGTATGTCTGCTGTCTTCTTGCGTTTTTCGGAGCCCGAGTCTACGCAGTAGTGACCGTGAGGTGGAGCTGCGGTATCAAAGTCCCACCCAAACTCACGCAGACCCAATCGCAAGCACACAATCATGACACCACACCCCATTTTTATAGCAACAAATATCAAACTAAAAGCAAACTTATTAGAAAATGAACACTTGAATGTACATAAGCATGATAAAAACTGCCTAAAATGACAGAAAGTATCTTCGGGAAATTTTTTTAAATGTAATTTAATTGTGTAGGTTGCCTCACGTCCCATTAGATTACATGAAGAGGGTGGGGTTGATGACCTGTACTGCACCCAGCCTGGGGGCGCTCGAAACGTTTTGGCTTTACTTTTCAGGACTTGTGTGTCACGCTTGGTAGAAACTCAACTTAAAGGGATAGTGCACCCAAAAATGAAAATTACCCCATGATTTACTCACCCTCATCTTTCAGATGAATACAATCAAAGTTATATTAAAAAATATCCTGGTTCTTCCAAGCTTTATAATGGCAGTGAACGGCTGTTGAGATTTTGAAGCCCAATAAAGTGCGTCCATCCAATGTAAACGTGCTCCACATGGCTCTGGGGAATTAATGAAGGCCTTCTGAAGCAAATCGATGCATTTTTGTAAGAAAAATATCCATATTTAAACTTTATAAACCGTGATCTCTGAACTGTTGTAGTTGAGAATCAAGTTTTGTTTACAACAAAGGAAAACCAGTCTCTTTATGGCTTACATCGAAATCCAACGTATTTCTTTACAAATCCTAATTTTGTACTGTTAATTTGTGATCGGTGTTTTGTTTTGCTCTCTCCACGGCACTTCGCCTACGTCCTGCGCTTTTCTGCTGGAACGCCACTCTCTCGTGAACACGTATATGACAGTTAGCTGAAGATAGAAATTACGGTTTATAAAGTTGTAAATATGGTCATTTTTTTGCACAAATGCATCAGTTCACTTCATAAGGCCTTTATTAACCCCCTGCAGCTGGGTGGAGTGTTTTTTATGATGGATGGATGCACTTTATTGGACATCAAAATCTCAACAGCCATTAATCTCCATTATAAAGTTTGGAAGAGCCAGGACATTTTTTAATATAACTCCAAATGTATTTGTCTGAAAGAAGAAACTCGTATACACCACAGATGGCTTGAGGTTGAGTAAATCATGAGCTATTTTTCATTTTAGGGTGAACTATCCCTTTAAAATTAGATTTGATTTACTTTTTTTAAATTTACGTTCACATTTTCTTCATAGTCAAGATTGAGCATGTCATTTTATTATTATTATTATTATTACAAGTCATGCTGTAATACAGCATGTAAATTCAGTTCTTTCTCGGCTCCAATCAATCTGTCAGGTCAAGATGTGCTGCATTTCGTAAGTATCAGCTTTGGCAATAACTCTGGATCAGCTGTCTTTGATAGATGATCCAGAACCCAATGTCTCTAAATCATTGCTTTCAATGTACAGAGGTCTCTCTGGTTGTGACCAGCCTATGATTATAAGATCGAATATCATATGCCAAAATAAAAATACTTGTATGTTTGTTTCCCTGTGTTTTATGACAGGCTGAAAAACAAACTGCGAGGCAGGCAAGTATTCTAAGGACACTAATGATTTTCTAGCGTACTTACAGAAAAGCACATTAGGGCACTTGAGGAAGTGTCTCCGTTTTCTATAATGAAACCACAAATTGAAGTCACAATTTGAGAATACTTTCCTTGTGGTCCAGACCTGGTTTTCCAAGCCTTTACAGTATCATCATAATCAAATCCATATGATTGCAAGAACCTGCTTTTTTGATATAACATTTGATGTTTTAAATCATTTAAGGATTTTTTGATTATATTAGTTTTACAAACTAGATTCCGTAAGACTTTTATTCGATATTTTGAAGAACTCAAATTCAAAGATATTTACATCTTTGTTATATTTTGTGTGCTGTATGAAAGAGCGGAGCAATATGTTTGCAGTCAACATCTGACTGTTGAATGTTATTGCCATGTTTAGTAAATGCAGGGCCAAGCATGCGGTAAATTTAGCTTTGTTTAATGTTCAGAGCCTTTGATGTGTTTCACGCAGAGCTGCATTGCCTCCGAACATGAACTAAATCGCGTGAGGATCCTGACTGATCTCCATTGTTTCCCGTTGTTTTGCATTATTAATTGCCGTTTTGTAGCAGTGTTGTTCTGGAGCTGTAGTTTTAATTATCTGCTTTACATATAAATGACCTTGCAATAAAGTGACTAATTGAGTTTTTTTGACATTTGAGAAACCATATGTCTTTTTATGTGGCTTAGGGAGCTTCAGAAACATGCTGGAAAATGACTAGGCTTTGCGATACTATAAACCAACCACTTAAAGAGAAGTTTGTAATGTGAGGAATGTAAACTATTTTAACATAATGTTTATAAATGCGTAATGTTATAAAATGGATGTCTTCGAGTTTGTATGAGATTTGCTATTACTGGGATCGCCTTGGGGTGAAATATTGGTTTAAGAGTGGAGTCTATCACCATCAGGCTTTGGCAATAAAAGCTAGTGCGATGAGAGAATTTAGATTACGGGCAATAATGCTTTTTTTTTTTTTTTAACCAGTAATTGTATCAGAGTTATCGTGGCCTCATTTGTAGTATGATAGTTCACCCAAAAATGAACATTCTGCCCTCATTTCTTTACAAATGTGGATTCATTTCTTCTGTGGAACATAAAAGAACACATTCTGAAGCATTGTACTTGTCTCTCTTTTACATGCATTTAGTCTACATGGAGTTTGACATTTTCAAGCTTCATAAAGTATCCAAAAGCACCATAAAAGAAGTTTATTGGACGTCTGAAACAATGCACTAGATTTGCGTCAGGAACCATAGAGTGAGATTGAACTAAGTTGTTGTTAGTGATAATCTTTCAGTGAGCTCTTAACCGCTTTAACTAAGTCATCGAATCATTCCAACTAGATCATTCTGATTTCTGAAAGGTTCATTTGAACTTTTTTTAAAAAATAAATAAAGCAACAGATTCATTGCAAAGATCCATCTCGAATGATTTCTTACAAAGTGGATGCTAATATTTTTGTCATATGGCTTCAGAAGACTTGTAATTTCATGTATGAGTCATGGGCTACTTATTATATTTTTATGGTGCTTTAAGTTTAAAAAAAAAAAAAACCTTCAGTCCTCATTCTTTGGAAGGAAGTCAGTTTTGAATGAAATGAGGACATATACAATTCTATTTGATATAAGATAATAATGTGATAAAATCTTCCTTGGGTACCAAATCAGCATATTAGACTAAGCAGCGTTGAAAGGGCCCTCGCAGAAAGTTAGGAAAGTTTTAGGAAAACAGTGAATGGCAATATGCATTTAAAGTGGTAAATATAGAAGGAATATGTCAAAGTTATTTATATGTGCCAAACTTCCTGCTACCAGGTGGTGGCACTACGATTATAACTGGATATTGGCATCACTGTAAAAAAAAAAAAAAAAAGTAAAAAATACAGTAGTAATGTTTTAGGTTTTACTGTTTTACAGTTTTAACTTAAATTTACATTTAAAATACAGTAATTTCATTAACTGATATAATGCTAATATACCGACCTATTGAAGTATTGAAATCTGTTTTGTACCTTTGTACTTCACTGATAACCACCAAAAGCAGGTGGTGATGGGAAAGCCACATGATGAACCAAAGCCCATCACAAGCAACTTTTAAATACTAACATATATAAAAGGTGCGTAGTGTCTTTCATGCAAATACTAAACATCATCATGGTAACACAGTTGAAACTGAAATAATGCGATAAACATTCATTTAACAACATTAGATGTAACATTCAACTCTAATGTACAAAACTAATAAGAAAAAAAACTAAAAAGAAACATAGTTATTTCAACAAAAAAACATCAAATTTAAAATGTAACACAGGGAATTCTGAAAATGTCAATTTACAGTTATTCACTGTAAATTTTACATTCTTTTTCCACCTCTGAATATGGTATACTACCGTAAAATTACATGCAATGACTAATACAGTTTTTTACCATATATAGTAGGGGAACTTACTGTTAACCATTTAACAGGTTTTTACTGTAGCATTTTTACAGACTTTTACCGTTAAATTCACTGTCATTTTTTACAGTGATGTATCTGTCTTAAGGCCAGCATTTCCATCAAATATATGAATATAGGTGGCGCTATGATTATAAATAAATATTGGCCTTTAGATGTCTTCAGGCCAGGACTCTTACCAAACATGTGAAGTTTGGTGCAGATTTGACATTGCATGTTCAAGTTAGTGTAAAACAAGTCATTTCCTGTTGCCAGCAGGTGGTGTTATGATTATAGCAGAATATTGGCTTTTAGATGTGTTCAGGCCAGGACTCCTATCGAACGTGTGAAGTCTGGGGCAGATCGGACATTGTATGGCTGAGCTACAACACCTTCTATTCCTGTGGCGAAACATCGAAACATCGTCAGGCCGCCATGGACCCATCCCTTTATCGAAAACTCAAGATCTTTGCAAATTAACAAAGGCCGTTAGATTAGACTGGCCGATATAATGTTGATGTTTACAGCGTAAAACATGCCACTTCCTGTTGCCAGCAGGTGGCGCTATGCCTATAAGTGAATATGGGCATGTGTTCAGGACAGGACTCTTATCAAACATGTGAAGTTTTTTAAATCCCCCAAAACCTAAACAGTCTCAACTATCATGCCGTTTTGATTTTCTGAGCGGTATGATGTCATACTGCTCAGGCCCCACCCACAACTACTGATGAACTGTCCCGTATTAGCATATTTCCGCCTTCAGCCAGCTGTACGCTGTCTGCCACTTTCTGTGTATGTAAAAGTGAACATAAGAGTAATTTTTTCCCAACATCATTGATAATGGTCCGTTTTTGATGATAGCATGCCACCAAATTCACCAAAAACGGAAGAGGGGGCGGAGTGAGCAGTAGCTCATTATCGTTTAATGAGACGTGCACCGAAACGGTGAACAGAGCTGTTTTTGACAAGGTAAAAAGAGTGTTGTTTTACATGACTATTGAAGAATTTTAACCAAAGTATGTTGGAGATATTTTATGAAGACCCTAAAGACTCATACCAACTTGAAAAAAAAATGGGCATACGATGTTTCCTTTAAATTGTAATAATATTTTACAATATTAAAGTTTTATTATAACAGATGAATGCAGACTTTGTTGAACCTAAGTGACTTCTTTTAAAAACATAAACCTTACCAACCCCAAAGTTTTAAACGGTAGCATAAATAATGGCTACGTTTTATTGTATGGCTGAATTAATCCTTTAAACTAGACACAATGAGGTATTTACAATAAAAACGTGTTATCTACTTCCAGCAGTGTATAGAAAAATTATTCTGGATGGCTGTGCTGGATCCAAGCTGCAGATGAGCTGGGAAGTCTCCTGAGATATACTGATGGAATATAGTCATGCCAGCCTTTCAAATGAGAAGCACATTTCATATTCACGGGTGCGTAGCCTTACTATACCTTACAGTCTCAGAATCCCCTTATAATGGCATAGACTTCCCTCTGCACTCCTTCCTCTGTTTTGTTCACAGTGGGTGAAACATAACTTCACACAAGCTTGGCCTGGCACCTGGGGACTGAATTATCACAACGCATGTCAGCCGCCTCTGCATCTTACTTTACTTTTGCGAGAATGCACGCTGGCTTTTTATTTATTATTATAATTTGTATTATTAATTCATGCCTCTATTTATAAGCGCCAAGCTGAGTGTACACTAGACTAGTGCTGCTTACTCTTTTACTCGTGTCCCAAAAGCCATGTTAATGCCATGCTGGTTGTGAATCTGTATTTCACATTAACAATACCAGCACCCAGCTGCTTTATGGAACCTGTAAACATGGCAGACTCATCAGCGCCAGCACCAGTGCAGCTCGCATGGAATTGCAAGGTATATGTGCAGTATTATAAATCTGGTACCATTACAGAAATTCCAGTATTGGGGAGTAACCAACTTAAAGTAGCGATGTCGTTGTTCCTTTTTTTAACTGCATTTTTCAGTCATGTGACAGTTCAGTCTGCTGGTTACATAACAGCGTAGCTTTTCCAGCTATTTTTTAACAAGCTTTCCAACGAGTAGTGGTTTAATGTGACAATACACTGTTTTTTATGTCACATTGCATTGTACCCACAGCTTTACAGCCAAGCAAGCCGAGGCAATTATCAAAAACACTTTCTTGAACGGTCCTCTTTTGTATGTAGCATTGGGATATCTGTTTACTTTTAGCGATTTGAATAGTTTATCTGAATCAAATCATTCAAAAATGATTCACGGGTTTGTCTAATTCATTTGATTTGGGAGAAAAAGAGGCGTCTAATCATCGGGAGAAGATCCTGTTCATTACTGTGTTTTTGAGTTATAGAAATAATGGTGTTTCTTGTTTTATTAGTTGTGTTTGGTGTAAAAATATCTGTTTAATGATGTCACAAATTAATGATATCATTTTCTATTTATTTTTCATGCACTACTACTGTTGAAAAGCGTTTTTTATTTCTGAATGGTGGCATGAAACAATTTATGCTCACCAAGGCTGCATTTATTTAATCAAAATACAGTAAATGTTCTAATTTAATATGTTTTACAATATAATTTATTCCTGTGATGCAAAACTGAATTACATGGTCCTTCAGAAATCATTCTAATATGCTGATTTGGTGCTTAAGAAACATGTCTTATTATTATCAGTGTTGAAAACAGTTAATATTTTGTGGCTTTTTACTTTTGTAAAAATAGTGATACATTTTCCAGGATTCTTTGATAAATAAAAAACAGAACAGCATTTATTTTAAATGGAAATTTTCGGTAACATTATGAATATTAGGCCCCTATGAAATCCCACATTCCATTATTTTCCATTTTAATTTTTCTGGATTTATTATTATTATTATTATTTTTCATTTAAATTTTTCTAGACTCTGTTTTATTTCTGGTTTGTTTCTGGTTACATTTAAAAAATATGAATCAAAATGCATGTCTAATTATTTGAAATTATGAAATGTACACAATTTAACAGCAATTTATTAAATGTTTAACAAAAATTACATTTTTAAGGCCTTATGAAATAAGTTTCTTTTTTTTTCAAATTTAATTTTATTTTTACCAAGTTCTGTGTCTTCCATTAATTTTGTATATTCCATTTTAATGGTTTCATAAAATTTTAATAATCAAAAGCATCTCTAATTAATTGATTTTTGGAAATACTTGTTGTATATTTACATTTTTCAGGTAAATAAATTCTGGCAAATAATTTGTCTGATAAATGTTATTTAAAAAATAATGTTTTAATAATAATTTTATTGGTAGTAGTACTTTTATTACAGTAAGTAATATATTTCTGTCACAGTTTCTTCAAGTTAAACCAAACTTTTATTTTGACAGGTTGGTGTGACATTTAAGTTTCTGTTTGTATGTGATATGACAGTAGTTTTATCTCCAAATAAACGGTACAGTTCTCATGAAGAGATACTTATTGAGAACTGTATTCATATATTAAAGCGGCGGAGGCTGAAAACACAGTGAGTGTCACGCTCGCTTTAGTATTTGTGTACTTAGTTCATTCACAGTATTTTTGCTTCTTATTATTCACAGATGCGTTTTTTGTTTCAAGTGTGATACTAATATAGTTTTGATTTATCAATCCAGAATTTGGCAAATTCCGTCACATTCCGTGTTATATGACTGGATTCTGTGATTCCGTCTGCGTTTTCCGTATTGCAGAAGTCATACCGCCCTAGAATATCTTTGCTGTCAGTTTTGATCAATTTAACGCATCTTTACATCTTACTGACCCTAAACGTTTGAGCGGTAGTGTATTTGTAGATATTGCCTCATAAATAGCTTCAAAATAGCAAATATTCAGTAGCTACCTACTTTTTTCAAAAGAGTAGCGTGACTTCTGTTGAATTATGAGTAGCTTGTCAGTTGGCACACTACAATTTCAAAGTAGCTTTCCCAACACTGCCAAAGGCCTTTTGTTGCTCCCTGCATAGACCTGCCAGTACTGTCTGAAATGGACAAAAGGGAAAGAAAAAGAAAGGCAAAGACAAAAGGAGAAAACGTTACATTTCCTTTTTGCAGGGCTATGCCTTCATTTGTCCAAACATCTCAACATAGTGTCCTCTTTTCAGCTCGCTGGAGCCGAGTGATGTGAATTTCATTTATCATACAAGTGGGCACTCTGCTTCCATCCATCTGCCTTGCGCTCTGAAAAAAGGGAGCCAAACATAAAGAAAAGCATGAGGAAAAAAAGCAAACAGAACAAAATTAAAGACCTCTTCTTCCAGAATACTCATTTGTGCCAGCTCATCTGCATCAGCTTTGAGTTCTTGTAAGCTACTATCTGGGTTTACAACGGAGTGGGAGGCGGGAGCGGCGTTTAATGGACTGCGCCGTTCAGATCTGATCCATCAGACGGCAGAGGTGAAGAGAGGAGAACAGCATGCTGGCAAAATGTGTCTCAAAGCTGTTTTTAGAGGGACTTTCTCCACAAGAGCATCTGGCATTTGCATGTGCAAGAGCAGCGGCCCATGACCTGACCTGATCTGAGCAATAATGAAGCACATCGTTGAGTTGTATTATCATCAAAGAACGCCTTGTGTTGATTGCGATTAGGATGACAATGAGCGTCATCTGTATTGCCATGCTCTATAATCACTCACAGCAGTCGCCAGAGCTCTCTGCTATGATGTGCCCTCTCTGTTTATAGTAATGAGTTCATCTTAACACGAACAGACGTGGCTAATTATTAATGCTGCGATCGGAGATTAACATAATCTTGGGTTCATATAAAACACTGATCTCTTTCCAAATGAGAGTTAAGGTTAATTAGAGTTCAAAGTATTGAAAAATCTAATTCTCTTTTGCGTTTTAGTAACAAGGACATAGGTGTCAATTTGAGAGGGAAGGAGGGTTTGTACGCCGGGCTAGTGTCACAATCATGCATCTGAATTTTTCTGAATTTAGTAGATATGAGATGCTGCTGGTAAGTATAATTGACTCTTTCTGCAGGTTACATCGATACACCAATAGGTGGTAATAAAAGACTGTTCTTGTAAGTGAGTCGTTGAATCATTCAGTCAAATGATTTGTTTTAAACACTGATTCATTCATTCAAGAAGAAATTAAATAGTTGTCTTTATGAGTGAGTGATTGAATCATTCAGTCAAATGATTTGCATAATGGCACTCTTATGAACACATGACGAAAACTGACATGGAAGAGAAGAAATTATTTTTGTTTTCTTTTCACATGAAAGGTATTTTCATAGCTTCTTAAACTTAAAGTTGAAACTATTTCAAAGATGTCCTTACTACTTTTCTGGGTCTTGAAGGTGGTAGTTGCGTTACTGGCTATGCAGGGTCAGAAAGCTCTCGGATTTCATCAAAAATATTTTTATTTGTGTTCCGAAGATGAACGGAGGTCTTATGGGTTTGGAACGACTTGAGGGTGAGTAATTAATGACAGAATTTTATTTTTGGTTGAACTATCCCTTTAAGTTATTTAAGTCCATCAAAAACAATGCAAATGCAGATTCTGAAGTGAGCAAATAAGTAAGAGGGATCATACAAAATGAAAGTTTTTTTTTTTTTTTTTTTTAGTACTGACCTGAGTAAGATATTTCACATAAAAGATGTTTACATATAGTCTACAAGAGAAAATAGTAGGTGAATTTATAAAAATAACCCCATTCAAAAGATTCTTAATACTGTGTTGTTACCTGAATGATCCACAGCTGTGTATTTTTGGTTTAGTGATAGTTGTTCATGAGTCCCTTGTTTGTCCTGAACAGTTAAACTACCTGCTGTTCTTCAGAAAAATCCTTCAGGTCCCACAAATTCTTTGTTTTTTCAGCATTTTTGTGTATTTGAACCCTTTCCAAGAATGACTGTATGTTTTTACACTTAGGACAACTGAGGGACTCATATGAAACTATTACAGAATGTTCAAACGCTCACTGATGCTTCAGAAAGAAATATGACGCATTAAGAGCCAGGGGGTGAAAACTTTTTGAATTTGAAGATCAGGGTCAATTAAACTTGTCTTCGGGAGAACATTTAAGTATCTTCTATAGCTTCTGAAGGGCAGTGCTAAATGAATAAAAAAGATATTTAGGCAAAATAAGGAAAATGTACACATCTCCATTCTGTTTAAAAGTTTTCACCCCCCGGTTCTTAATGCATATTTTTTCTCTGTGAAGCATCAGTGAGTGTTTGAACCTTCTGTTGCATATGAGTCCCTCAGTTGCCCTCAGTGTGAAAAGATGGATCTCAAAATCATACAGTCATTGTTGGAAAGGGTTCAAATACACAAAGAATTTTTCTGAAGAACAGCGGGCAAATAAGGAACTCATGAACAACTATCACTAAAAAAAAACAAAAAAAAAAAACACCTTTGGATCATTCAGCGTATGTAAGGGGTCATTTTTATAAATTCAACTGTTATTTTCTCTTGTGGACTATATGTAAATGTGTTTTAAGTGAAATATCTTATTCAGGTCAGTACTAAATAAAAAATAACATGCATTTTGTATAATCCTTCTTATTTTGGTAAAATGATTAACATTTTGCAGATTCTGTATATACTGTATATAGCCACTGTCTTTGTGAATGACTAGTTGAATCGTTCAAGAAGCAATTCATAAAAAAGCTGATTCATTCAGGAATGGACTGAGGTATGACTCTTTGGATCATTCGTTTGAAGAATGTGTTATGAGAATAAATCGCCCTCTTGCTCATGATATTACTTATTTGTGTCACAACTTTATTTAAATCAAAAGATGTAGTGTTGTGATTCATCTCAGAGCACTCAGTGCTTTGATTAATTTTGCTTTTTTTGTTTGGAATTTTGTTCAAAGATTTTCATGAACCACCTGGCAGTTTGAGACAAACCCGCCGACCCCCAGTTTGGGAAAAGCTGTTAGGAAATCAATGGAACATTTTGCATAAAATTAATGCCATGCTCTTTTTTTTGTTTTTGACTGCCTCTCAGCTGCTTTTGTTCCTTTGGTGGGTACTTGGAAATCATGCATAGATATCACACTGTCCAAACCATGAAACACAGACATAACCGTGATAAATGGCCTTCTAAACCAGTTGTGACGCAGTCGAGAAAGTCCCAAACCGTCTGTGCCATACAGGCTGAAGTGAGAGCCAGCTTATTGTATTAGTATGGTGTTTTTTCTCTGAATTCCATTATGGGTGTATGTGTTTTTTTCTTCCCACACCATGTAATGTTTTCCTGTGAAATGTGTTTCATAAATGATTTGCCCAGACTTCATGTGTCATTTGAGATGCTCTGACAAAACTTCTCTTCCTTTGAGTGCGAGTGGAAAAAAAACCCCGTTATCTTCAAACGGCAAACTTTCTTCCTCGGGGACTCGCAGACTTCATCAGTGGCGCCTTATTGTTCAGTTTCCATTCTCTTGGTTTTGAAGCTACAATAAAGCCCTGTGTCTGATACTGTGTGATGTGGTTTCGTCCGAGAGAAAAACAATCCTTTATTTTTAAAGAAAATCCCATATTCCCAAATGAATTGATAATTACAAACAGGATCGTTGAGATCTATGGCTAATGCGGGGACTGAAAATATGGTCTCTCTGTTGGACGACATGTTTTATGAGGTTGGAGAGTGAAAATAATTAGAAATTCTTATGATGGTTCTGAAAAGACAGGGTGATAAAAGACATACGACCCACAGCTTGCGAGGCTGACTGTTGGGCATGTCTTTTCGCTTTGCGTTCGTTTTGCTCTGAGGCATGAGTGTCACTGGGCCTATTCCTTCGCTTTCAGAGCGAAGAGGAGAGCTAGCGTGCGAGAGGAGTGTGGTGGGTCAGGGTTTATGAGTAAGCGCATTCAGTAATGGGGATTACGCTGTCAGTTTAGCTGCTGATGATTCCCTGTGTGCAAATGTAGGTCAGGAACACCTGACAACTACCTTTCTTAAATATATGCTGCTTATTTATGTGTGTGTTTGGAGAGAGAAAATAAATTAACACAATTTATTATTTTCAAAACAAAACATTTTCAATAGATATTCACACTTTAATTTGTCCCAAACAATGTGTATGC
>JAHKKF010524334.1:0-36749 GCA_019740295.1 Labeo calbasu | reverse complement strand
ACTACAGACCCAGTGTTTTTGAAGCGAACGGCGCAGTCAGTCAAACGCTGTTTACAAACAAAAAGGTACAATGATGTCATACAATTCTGAAGTTGTAGGAGAAAATAAGATGGAGTTTTTCACCATACTCTACCTTTTTGAGCCGGAGTACTCAGACGATGAACTTAGACGTGATTCGTAATGTCGTGGATGTGCTACACAAGCTTTTGTGCTTAAAAAGTATATAAATTTTAAATATTTCGAAAAAAATGACTGATCGTTTCACTAGATAAGACCCTTCTTCCTCGGCCTTTAGAGCCCTTTGAAGCTGCATTTAATCTGCATTTTGGAAGTTCAAAAACGGGGCACCAATGAAGTCCATTATATGGAGAAAAAACCTGAATAAATCATTTGTAAATTGTTGTTCTGGAAGTGGAGTTCTCCTTTAACTGAAATAAAACGATCAACTGCACAAACCTCTGCTGAATCGTAACTTGAACCGTGGTCTCGCGCTGATGACGCAACATCCAGGTAGGCACGTGCCTCATACGCCCACAGCGGGCTATGATTGGTCAACTGACAGGCTCAAGAGATTTTCATGCACGTGAATTAGGTTTCATGAATATGAATTGGGTTACGCATGTGTGCATCGTGTCTTTTGCTTGAATTATTTTTGAGATCATTTTGGCTCCGTATTTTGTTGTTGGATGTAATAATGAACATAGCAGATAAGATTTTTTTTTTATGAATCTATGCAAATCGCCTTTCCAAATAATGTGCTTGTCAGCAAGTTCCATGACGAATGTGGCTAAAGTTAACAGAGAACTGCTTGTGACCCCATGGAAGAGAGGGGCGGGGTGAGCAGAGCTCATTAGCATTTAAAGGAGACGCACCAAAATGGCTCACTGTGAAGAGCTGTTTTTGACAAGGTTGACGAGAAATTTTAATCAAAGTATGTTATAGACTTCTCCTAAAGACCCTAAATAATCATATCAACTTGTGTAAAATGGGCATCTGATGACCCCTTTACGCATATTAGTATTCACTGTGGTCTCAGAATTGAAATGGAGAATCACTAATTCAAGTATTTTTGAATACTAAATACTATTTACTCTTCACTGATATGATAGTTGCCTGGAACACATCAGGCATCTTTATCATTCACATCATCAGTCTGTCTATTGCACTTAAACACTTATGCTTTTATCAAGTGTCCTGATGAATCAGATTTAATTTAATGCTTTTCACACACACTTGAGAGTGCACAGCAGGGTTTTGCTTAACAACTCTCTCCCTCTGATTGATGCAGGGCACTTTTAGGCATAAGGCAGAAAGTGACCTGCTGTTCGCAGAACATCATAAGATGCTGCTGTATGATGGAAAGCTGTCTGCCAGTATCGCCTTCACCTATAATCCTCGAGCCACTGATGCTCAGCTGTGTCTGGAGTCCTCACCCAAGGACAACGCCTCCATCTTTGTGCACTCACCACACGCGCTCATGCTGCAGGTATGCTCTTCCTCTTTGCCTCTTCATCACACCTGGTTCACCATCCCCGCACAGCTGCACGAAGACACCTGCCCTGCCAGACTGCTGTCTGTGGGCGAATTAAACTAGCTTATCACCATTCGTTAACATAATTAACAGTATGAGCATTTTATCATCCCGCTCAGCAAAATACGGCCCACACCTGTGCTGCATCCAGGACTCCATGAGTTCTTAAAACACTTAATCTAATCTGCTCCACAATGTTATTAAAGGAGTCTACA
The DNA here is from genome assembly GCA_019740295.1 of Labeo calbasu. Taxonomy (NCBI): domain Eukaryota; kingdom Metazoa; phylum Chordata; class Actinopteri; order Cypriniformes; family Cyprinidae; genus Labeo; species Labeo calbasu. The sequence continues at coordinate 35,003 of JAHKKF010524334.1, read as the reverse complement.
AGCTTTTTAAAGGGTTAGTTCACCAAATAATGAAAATTCTGTCATTAATTACTCACTAATTAATCAATTTTTCAAATCCCAACTGAAAAATTGGTATTGGCAAGCCCTGGACTTGATAACTGAATAATAGGATATATTCTATAAAATGACCAATAGGAGCAGTAATTTAGCCTAATTTTTTTGGGGGAGTAATTAAAGGCTTCTTAAGTTCTGATGGCATCTTCACATGCTGAACAGATGAAGTAGTTCTCCCTGACAATGGTTTTATGAATGTGCCATCTGGGAGAGCACTGGTCTGATTAGAGGCACATTAAGAAGGACCTCACAGCTGTCTTTCTGTATTTAATTATACCCACCCCCCTTCTTCATGCATACAGAGCAGATTTATCAAATAACCTTCTCATTCAAGAATAGCTGTTGCAGAACAATAGAAAGATGACAATAATATGAATTGTGTTGATCAGAGGGTGTCTATGTTACACAACAGTGACGTAATGCAACAAAGTTAGAAAACAAACCCAACATCAAGCCTTTCTATGTTTCAGGACGTCAAAGCTGTGGTGACGCACTCGGTTCAGAGTGCCATCCATTCTATAGGAGGAGTTCAGGTCCTTTTCCCCCTGTTTGCACAGCTGGATTTCCTCCAGCACAGCGGTGACGAGTTGGACACCTCCGTATGGTGAGAACACATCAACTCTGCCTGGGGGCGAAATGAAAATTAGGAAAGGGATTCTCGGTGGGAAAAAAAGATTGAGCTCTTCTCAGTTTTAGCCTGGCTAGGACAAGCTGAAAATTAAGTTAATGTTGTCTGTCCTAGAGTTGTTAAACCCAGTAGACACACAATAGCAGCTTTTTAAGGAGATGTTTTCTAATGGTACACGAACCATTAGTCTGTCCTTGAGAGGTCAGTGCTTAATGTTGTTCACTGTTATTTTGTGTGAACATATCATTGAGCAGGAGCCAATACAAAGTTAAATATTTAACCATGATTGGCTGTAGTACTAACAAATACCTCAGTCAAGAATTACAATGCTTTTTTCTTTCCCGTTATCAAAATGACTTGTTTGATCAGTTGTATTGGCGACAATAGCAAGATATTTTTGTGTCATCACTGTGTAGCAGCTGTTTATGATAATAAATATTATTTTACATCTCATTTGATTGACCTGTCAAAATTAGGGCTGTCAAGTGTTTTTTAATCTAATTATTTACATGATGTGCCGAATAATCTACAGTAAGAACAAATTAATCAATTTGAGATTAGAGATAACTCCCCAAAGTATAATTTTAAGACACTATTGTGTTAGATGACAAAAGCATTGCATAAACATTACAAAAAGTAGCTTTAAGATTAATTCTGTTTTCGTTTACATAGAATGTATTACACATAGACATTCAAGTCTACACTGTGGCCATAATGTTGTTTTTAGAAGCTGCATTTGAAGTGACATTTAGGTATATTTGCTGTAAACAGTCTGTTCAGAGGTTGCACAAACATTTACACTGCAATTAGAATTGCATAAATAATGCTGTGAGACTAATGGGTTTTAAATGGCCAGCCAGTTTGTTCAAATGACTGATTCATTCAGAAATGAAGCAAGTGACTGTCTATATAAATGAGTCACTGAATCATTGGCCCACTTGATACATTCAGAAACATAGATTAATTTAGTAACAATACAGTGCTGTTTGTTTTTCAAGGACATGCAACAGGCTTTGTTTAGAATTATTTTGTTGGTAAAAATGAGCAAAAACAAAATAGTGACAATATTGTTTCTAAAATGTAATGTGTAGTACATTTTGGGGAAAAACAGCATTCTTGCTCATGTGATATTCCTAAACTATTTCAAATGATATAAATATAAGACAAAAACATTATCGTTCAGCATCAGTTGCAGTGTAAGATGACATACAGGCTAAATTCGTTAATTTTAATGTTTTTTTTGTTTGTTTTTTGGATAATTAATCGCACTAAATTAATGTGTCAGATTGACACATTAAATTCACTTTGTCCATAGAACACACACACACAAATATTTTGCAGAATGTTCAAGCTGTTTTCAAGCAAAAGCCCCATAAAAGTTGAACATTTTATTAATTTTTGTTCCACCGAATCTCAAATCTCATTTGAAACATGGAATGTCATCTGGGCCGGTAGATAATCTCCCACTTTGCTCTTCCGCTCTCCCAATCTAATTACCGTCTATCTAAATAAAGGGGAAAATGCCAAAATGCTTAAATGCCAAAACCTGTTTGTCATTTTGATTTCAATGAAGAAACACCAGATTTAAATGTGCTTAAACTTAAAAATTCATCCTGTTCATCAAGACTTACTGTATCAACATTTTCACTTATTTGGATTTTGATGTCCTCTAGTCACTGTCTTACTTTAAGTCTATTCTTAAACTAGATCAGGGCCCGTATTTACAAAACATTTTATCTTACCTCTAAGAGTTCTCCTAAATAGCAGTAAAAGTTTTCTCTTAAAACCTGTTCACAAAGCTGAGCTGCTAAGGAATAGAGAGAAGTCTTAAACTAAGAGTTGTTAATGAAAACAAGGATATAATCAAGGATATAACCTCCAAAAGCAAAAAAGCTATGTGGGAAAACAATTGTTTACATTTTAAGGCAGATTGTCGGTGTTCTGACACCATTTTTGATTTGGTCTTAGTGACTTAGGAGTCCTCTTCACTACCTCTAACTTTCTCTACTGAAGCTTACCTGTTGCATGATTTTTAAATTATTTTTATTATTATTTATTTTTTAGTTGCACACTACTGTCATTTGTGATGGAGCTGTTGAAGGGCTCTGTAGCTATGCAAGAACAGGTGCTGGCCTGCAAGGGCTTTCTTGTCATCGGGTACTCATTGGAGAAGGTAAGTGCCGAACATGAGCATAACTTTATGCATTGGGTACATGACACATGAGCATCCAAAGGCAGTTTAAATCCTGTTAATGCTGAAACACAAGAAAAGAGGAGAAAACTGTCTTCTTTAATGTTTGAAGTAAGTTTATTCTCTTAAAATGAATGTAAGGGAGTCCTTATTAAAACATACTAGCTTATGCTTGCAGAAGTTGCTTGGTAACACAGAAATAGGAAAAAAGTGAAATTCTTAAGAATACTTAGAACCATAGAACAATAACTGGGTGTGACATGATCATGTTCTATAACCAAGAAAAACTCTTTAAATACTCAAACCTTATACTTTACCTTTTTCTAACCCCCCTGTTTCTTTTAGTTTTGAAAGTTTCTCTTTTTTCTCTGCACACTCTCTTTAATTTGTTACTCATTCCTCAGCCTACAGTAAAACGTCCTTGACACTGTAGGTGTCATCTGGCCTCAAGACTGTCACATCAAGTAGTTACACTCAATTACCATAGTAATCCTAAAAAATAATAATAATAAAGAATATATGCAAGACTGTCTGTATCTATTCAGTCTGTATCTGAAGGCCCTGACATGTGCAAATGTTAAAAGCTTTTAAAATGTTCAAGATGCTTTTGTATCTATAGAAACCCAGTTTACAAATTTTAAAGCAGTTCTAAACCCAGTGAAAATGAAAACTGTAATTTTTAACTCTAAAACATTTTATTCAATATTTAAACTGCAGGTAAATATTTTACATTTTTTAAAATAATAAAAGCTGCTACCGATTTAGCATCACTGCATCCTGTGGTGATGGTTAAAGGAGAAGTCCACTTCCAAAACAAAGATTCACATATAATGTACTCACCCTTTTGTGATCTAAGATGTTCATGTCTTTCTTTCTTCAGTCATAAAGAAATTGTTTTTTGAGGGAAACATTTCAGCATTTTTCTCCATATAATGGACTGATATGGTGCCCCGATTTTGAACTTCTAAATGCGGCTTCAAACGATCCCAAATGCGGTTGTAAACGATCCCAGCCGAGGAAGAAGCGTCTTATCTAGCATAATGATCGGTTATTTTCATAAAAATAATACAATTGATATACTTTTTAATTCGTCTTGTCTTACTCTGCCTGGACTGTTTTTTTCTGGTTCATGACAGTTAGGGTATGTCGAAAAACTCCTATCTCATATTCTCCCTCAAGTTCAAAAGTGTCCTATATCGCTGTTTTACCTTTTTTTTTTAAGGTTGGGATCTTTTACAACTGCATTTGGGAATCGTTTGATGCCGCATTTAAACTGCATTTTGAAAGTTCAAATCGGGGCACCATAGAAGTCCATTATATGGAGGAAAATGCTAAAATGTTTTCCCCAAAAAACATAATTTCTTTACGACTGAAGAAAGAAAGACATGAACATCTTGGATGACAAGGGGGTTAGTACATATGCACATATGTGAATCTTTTTTTTTTTAAAGTGGACTTCTCCTTTAATATATATATAATATATATATATATCCTATACCTTTAAGACTAAAAAAGTAAAATGATTCTCTTGTGATTGTTAGGACATTGAGTCCTCTGCACACTGGCAATCAGCCCAGTTGTTTTAAGGAACATTAGAAACCTGAGGTTGATCTCAAGGATGTGACACAGCTAAAACAGCTTGCAAAAGCTGACAGCTCAAATCTGCTGATTCTATTTTTCTCTTTCACATTTTTCTTGATAATTAGTGTTTGTATTTTCTTCTCAGTCTTCCAAAGTACATGTGACACGACCTGTGCTGGACATTGTCCTTGCCTTCGCCCGTTATCTTAGCAACCTTCCTACTGGAGTTTTGCTCTTGAAACAGCTGTGTGACCACATCCTTTTCAACCCTACCATCTGGATTCATGCCCCAGCTAAGGTCTCTTACTCATTTACACAAACTGCTGCATCATGCTTAATAGTCTACCAATTCTTTGTTCTCTCAAATGTGACTTTTCATTGGTTGTTTAAACTGATTTGCTGCCATCAACAGGTACAGCTGGTTCTCTACACCTACCTGGCCACAGAATTCATCAGCACTGTCACCATCTACAATGCCATCCGTAGAGTTGGAACTGTACTGCAGATCATGCACACACTCAAGTATTTCTACTGGGTTGTAAACCCACTGGACCGCAGCGGAATCACACCCAAGGGTCTCGGTAAGAGGGCAGCCTCCTGCAGAACAAAACCAACTTCTCATGTCTTGAGACTGGGGAATAAGGGTCAAAAAAAGGTCCATGTGAGGCTACAGTGGTCCAGAAGTCTGGGAATAGTAATTACATTTAATACATTTTTTTGGTTGCTAATTATATTAAGTTATAAATTATATTATACAGTATTAGTGTATCTGCTTATGATCTTAATTTTTTGGGTGGACTAGTTTTTTTGGAGTCTTGCTAGGATGTTTATGCATGTTATGCATGTAATATTTCATTCTTTTTTTATAATCTTTCAATATTATTTATTATCATTACTTATATTGGGAATTAAACATGCTGTCATTGTAAATATCCTGCCTTGAAAAGATAAAAAAGGCACTGAAGATGTGCCAAAGATGCTGTGGAAAAGCATCCCATTCCATGATAACTGAGCTATTTGTCTTTCAATGTTTTTGTGTGTAATTTCCACAGTAGACTGCTTTCTTGCTTGTCTCATTCAAATCTCATTAAATTCAATTAAGATTACATTATGAGTGAAATATTCTGTTCCTTTGTTCCAAATGAGTTATAAAGGAAAACGATTAAAAATAGTATTTCTAAACTGATTTTCTTTTAGGATTCAGAACAAAAACAAGCAAACAGAAAAAAAAAATAACAACACAATGAAAATGTATTAGTATTATCACAAACATAGGCCCATGGAATATTATTTTTATGACTTAATGTTTGGTTCATATCCTGTGTCAGATGGACCAAGACCCAATCAGAAGGAGATTCACTCTCTCAGAGCGTTCCTGCTGCTGTTTGTCAAACAGCTTATCATGAAGGTACACTAATGTCACCGTAACGTACATACAATATAAATAGATTACTTTCATCGTAAGAAAAGTGCAGTCCAGGTAATGCTTGTGTGTTCTGTAAATGTAGGATCATGGCGTAAAGGAAGATGAACTGCAGAGTATTCTCAACTACCTGCTCACAATGCACGAGGTACCCTAATGCACCTACTATAATTTCAGACATTCTCAGTACATTACAGTCTGTTAAACCAGTAGCAGCTGTCTGACCACTTTCATCATTTTACTTGAAGTCAGGATAGACTATCAGTTTCATAATGTTTTTGTTACACTGTACAGTGTACAGTGTAACTGCCACCAGATGGCGCTTGGTCTCTACAGCTTTCTCTCTTGTACGTTAAAAATGGTAGTTTACCATCATGCCACAAATGTTCTATTCTATTCTATTCTATTCTATTCTATTCTATTCTATTCTATTCTATTCTATTCTATTCTACTCTACATACACTACCAGTCAAAAGTTTTTGAACAGTAAGATTTAATTTTTTTTTTTTTTAAAGAAGTCTCTTCTGCTCACCAAGCCTATTTGATCCAAAGTACAGCAAACAGTAAAATTTTAAAATATTTTTTACTATTTAAAATAACTGCTTTCTGTTTGAATATATTTTAAAATGTAATTTATTCCTGTGATTTCAAACCTAAATTTTTTGAATCATTACTCCAGTTGCCTGATCCTTCAGAAATCATTCTAATATTCTGAGTTGCTGCTCAAAAAATGTATTATTATTATTGTTGAATAGCAAGTTCAGAAGAACAGCATTTATTTGAAATAGAAATCTTTTGTGATATTATAAATGTCTTTATCATCAGTTTTGGTCAATTTAAAGCGTCCTTGCTAAAAAAAAGTATTAATTTCTATATTTCTTTCCCAAAAATAAATAAATGAATAAATTAATTCATTAATTCATTATACTAACTCCAAGCTTTTGAATGTAAGCTTGGTATAGTGTATGTTACAAAAGATTTTAATTTCAGAATAATGCTGATCTTTGGATCTTTCTTTTCATTAAAGAATCATGGAAAAAAATGTACTCAACTGCTTTAAATAATGATAATAATAATAATAATAAAAATATTTCTTGAACAGCAAATCAGCATATCAGAATGATTTCTATTCTATATAATTTCTGTATATTCTACATGTATATATTTTTGGTCCTAATGCTTTTTTTTAAAAAAATGAGACACCAATTTGTATGTTTTTCAAAAAAAAAAAAAACAAAAAAAAAAGTTAATCTATTCTATATAATTCTCTCTCTCTCTCTCCCTCTCTCCCCATATTTTTTGTCCTTTCAGTACATCTAAAAACATAATGGGACACCAATTTGTATGCTTTTTGAAAGTACCATTTACTCACTAAATTTTTCTATTCTATTCTATTCTATTCTATTCTATTCTATTCTATTCTATTCTATTCTATGCTGTATATATTTCTGTGTCCTTCTAGCGCTTTTAAAAACATAATGGGGCGCCAATTTGTATGCTTTTTAAAAGTGGCATTTACTCACTAAAAGTGTTTCTGTCAGAGATGCGTATGTATATGTAATGAATTAATTCTAATGTTAAACTAATGCAGACACATTTTACAATGTAAGATCCCCTGCTTTACTCTAGTACTGCTGTAATCATCTGAAGTTTAAATCCTAGAACAATTTTTTTGCAGCGGTTGAATGACACCTCACTCTGACATATGGTTGATTTTACTTTTTTTTTTTTCTTTTTAACAGGATGATAATCTGATGGATGTTCTCCAGCTTCTGGTGGCACTGATGTCTGAGCATCCCGGATCAATGGTTCAAGCCTTCGATCAGCGAAATGGAATACGGTGAGAGCTGTATATTATTAAAAGCTATAAATAAATATGCAAAAAAACTCTGACAATGAAACCATGAATTTGAATTCATCTCTGTAATAATGCAAGGCAACAATACCTCATTCATAGCAGAGACATCTGAGTCCTGCCTAACAAAACCTATAAAAACACTTTTATAGGTTCATCTGATACCTATGCCGCTGTACTGAGCTCTTATATAGGCTACAAAAATGAAGGCATTTACATTTCCAAAGCCTTTATAGACATGCTAGTTCCACTGACAGCCATGGGGTTAAATGTGCACGCTAGCGGGGGGGCATCTGGACAGCTCGTCATGATAAAACAGAGGGCCTCACTTTCATTTTAGATCTGACAACCTCATTCAAATCACACTTCCATCAAATCCTACTCCAGAAGGATATAGGCAGATTTATTTTAATATGGAGACAGTGTAATAGTCTCGGTTACATTTGAATGTACACGTCAGCTCTTGTGAGATCTGTGTACGTACCGGACTGTGTCGCTGGTACTTTTTTTTGTCAGAAAAATACACTGTAAAACAGTTGAAAACAAAAATTCAACACCATATTTTAGCCAAGCTTCAACTGTACATTTGTTTTAAATGTATAAAATACATGTGGTTGTTTATTAAAAACTATTTGTTTTTTATTTATGTAAATTTTAGTTTTAAATATAGGTAATACGTACGTTTTATAGTGGTGTTTTATTCATGTCTACATTTATCTTGTATATATATATATTTATATTTTCCATCAACATTTTTTCTCTTCTTTGAACAACAGGGTCATCTTTAAACTGCTCGCATCCAAAAGTGAAGGGATTCGTGTGCAGGCGCTCAAAGTCTTGGGCTACTTTCTCAAATATTTGTCACCAAAGTGAGTTACTTCTTTGTTATTAAGACTAATAATACTGTTAATCATATTAGAAACAATAACACGTTAACCTTGTTTTTAAAATGTAATTCCTGTACATGATTCAATCAGATTGTTTATTTAACAAAATGTTTCAGTAGTGGATGGTCTAGCTATAAATATTTAGCAGAAATAAGCTCCCAGCATACCATCAAGTGAGTTGAAGGCAGATTTTTTTTTTTCTTAAAATGAACAGTTTAAAATACGCGACTTGGTCTTTTCCCAGAGAGAATTCAGCTGGGTTATTTTGATAACAAATTACCCTCGCTCCACTATTAATTCATGCAGCACGGAAATATTTATGCGCTAATGGAGTCAAAGTCTGTAATCGTATGTGAGTGTTTTTCCAAATGCAGTTTCTGTGGTGTTTGATAGATAAAGCTCACTTTCGTTTGTAATCCCATTTGCTTTATGTGAATTTCCCCCAGAAGGAATCTGACCGCCAAGTGTTTTTAAAATAGATGCAGCTTCATTCCGTGACTACGAAGATATTTTTCAGAAGCTCTGGTCTGCAGTTATGCCCTGTTGGGGTTCTGGCTGTGTTTGAAGTAGATCATAGTGTGGGTTTGGTGCTGATGTTTTGGATGCCATGTGTTTTAGGACAAAGTCAGAGGTCATGCTGGCTCACGGCCTGTTCTCTCTGCTTACTGAACGATTGATGCTCCACTCAAACCAGATCACAGTCACAACATACAACGTGCTCTTTGAGGTCAGTCATATACATTGATATGATTTATTTTTAATGTACAGTCAAACCAAAATGTATTCAGACACCTTCAATATTTCTCACATTATCACAGTTTATTCGCTATAAGTTGGTATCAAATATGACAAGAACTGTTTCAGAACAAATTCATCTCGATAATGTCAGAACTTTGATAGAAAGGTATGTAATGAATTACAATCAACCAAAAATTCAGACAGCTGTTAGTATGACAATATTTATTCAACTATCAATACTTTGTTGACCATTTACCAAGCAATGCTTAATTTTGTTCAGTCTGTGGTGTAAAAAGGTCACATTAGCAATTAAGGAAGAACATTTAAGCAAAACATGGTCAGGTCAAAGTGTCTGAATAATTGTTGGTCCCAAATTGTTTGTCGGTTTTACTAATAGTCCACTGTATGAAGAATTTTTGGGTATAATATGTCACAGTTTACTTTATTTTGCTATCCTCACTTACATAAATGAACTATGGTGTCCTTCACCCACTAGTAAAAAAAATATTAAAAATTAAATCTGGTGTCTGATTAGTTTTTGGTTTGACTGTATGCTTATAGCACTTTGTTTCTGACTATAATATTATGTGAAAGTCAGCAAAATGTTACATTTTTACCAGTTCATTTTTTTAGGCGAAAGGGCGTGCTTAAAAAATGTATCAATAAAAAGTGGCAAAAGCCTCTATTTTTTTCCGCATTTTTAAATGAACTTAAATTAATAAAATAATGTATTTATTTTTGTTATCTGTACCCTAGGTAATTTAGTGAATATTTTTCACAGATAATTTTAACTGGGCTAGTATCTTGAATATATTTAATTATTAAAGTGTGTTTTTGTGTACAGATTGTGTTTTTCTCTTGTTTTTTTTTTTTTTTTTTTATCTTTTTGAGCTTTATGAGTTGTTTTTATTTCACATTTGGTAATGTGTTGCCCAAAATTGTGCTGAAATTCTGATTAAAAAATGTTTTTGCCAGTTGTCGCTGGATTATGATCGTTTTAAGATGTTTAAAAGTTCAGGTCATGCTATTGTTATATATCATTGTTGTTATTTTCATGTACTCATGCTCATCTCTAATCTGGATTTTGGTGCTTAATTGTATACGTCGCTTTCTCCAGATTCTTACGGAGCAGATCTGTACTCAGGTTATTCACAAACAACACCCAGATCCTGACTCCACTGTGAAGATTCAAAACCCACGTAAGTTATATGTCACAAAATATCTTCGCCTGTAACTTGAATGATTAAGTGTGCATATGTGACCCTGGACCACAAAACCAGTCTTAAGTCGCTGGAGTATATTTGTAGCAATAGCCAAAAATACATTGTATGGGTCAAAATTATTGATTTTTGTTATATGCCAAAAATCATTAGGATATTAAGTAAAGATCATGTTCTCTGAAGATATTTTGTAAAATTCCTACTGTAAATATATAAAAACTTAATTTTTGTTTAGTAATATGCAATGCTAAGAACTTTATTTGGATAACTTTAAAGATGATTTTCTCAATATTTTAATCGTTTTGCACACTCAGATTCCAGATTCAAATAGTTGTATCTCGACTATTTCAGTTGTATCTCTGCAAACCAAACATCAATGGAAAGCTTATTTATTCAGCTTTCAGATGATGTATAAATCTCAATTTGGAAAAATGGACCCTTATGACTGGTGTTGTGGTCCAGGGTCACATATGAACACTTCGTTAAATCTCATTCAAAATAAAAGTTTTTGTTTATATAATATTATGTGTGTGTACTGTGTGTATTTATTATGCATATATAAATACACACACATACAGTATATATTTTGAAAATATTTGCATGTATTTACATGTATATATTTATATTTGTATAGTTTAAATATATTTAATTGATAAACATAACATTTTTCTTAAATATATACTTGCATGTGTGTATTTATATATACATAATAAAAATACACAGCACACACACATATATTATGTACACTTTTATGTTGGATGCGATTAATCGTGATTAATCCTTGCCCAGCACTACTGTTAATAGATTAAATAAACTAATAATACAAATTTTAACTTAATATTTTTGTATTGAAATAAATCAGGCTGTTTTTATTAAGGGAACATTGTAAAAAGTTGACTTAACTTAAAAAAAATTGAGGAAACCCGTTGCCTTAAAATTATTAAGTAAATAATCATTTTAAACAATAAGTAAAGTGAACTTTTAAGCTAAAAAAATAAGCTTTCCATTGACGATTGATGTATGGTTTGTTAGGATAGGACAATATTTGGCTGAGATACAACTATTTGAAAATCTGGAATCTGAGGGTGCAAAAAAATCTAAATATTGAGAAAGTCRCCTTTAGTAAGTTGTCCGAATTAAGTTCTTATCAATGCACATTACTAATCAAAAATTAAGTTTTGATATRTTTACGGTAGAAAATTTACAAAATATTTTCATGGAACATGATCTTTACTTAATATCCTGATGATTTTTGGCATAAAAGAAAAATCGATCATCAGGGTCACAAATTAACAATGTTATGAAGAAATGAATATAAAGTTATTTAGTTTACTTGCAGCACAGAATACAATATTTACATTCACCACCTAATTCAGAGATACAGTAGCAGTCAACATTACGCCGGTGCGTTTTATTCCGCTACTCGTGTGTATGGAAAACGTCCTTGCACGAGAGACGGCAAGATCACAAGCAGAGCCTGCCTCCTATTGTAAAATGGCTTAACTCTGCTTGTTTTTATTCATGATTTACAATAATAGTGTCTCATAGCCTCATTTTATATTTCTCTTCCTGCTGCGGTGCAAATCAAACAGCCAGCCATATTTTCTTGCATCTAATGGTGAAGTATACAGTTACCTCAGACAAATGAAGCTCATTTGACGGTCACGATTACTCAGATGATAAACACATTAAAAAGTAATTAACGTCCCACCGTAGCACCGCATTGGTTTCATTCGCAACCAGCTAGTTTCTAAATATTAGATGGCTGAATTCTCTTATAATGAGATGCGTTTATTTCCAGCCTCGGTTTATGCTCAATTTTGCATGTGTCTCCTTTAAATTCAGTACTGGGTTTGGCAGCAATCAAATGCTCTGGTTTTAATGTAAAAAGTGAAACTAATATTGTATACCGATCCATATCGGACCTTTCCCTAATGAAGCTTAATTCTGAGGTACTGCACGCAGCTGATTAGAGCTGTATTTACATGGAGATGTGACCGTGTATGCAAACAACTTGCCAGTCAGAAGAATGACAGCGACTCGCAGATCCTGGGTTGGTTCTAGAGCGTTCCGATGGAGATGGTAGACCATCAGAATCTGATTCAAGGCCGTCTCATATATGATCAGAGAGTGAGCGCAGCAGAGTTTCAGCTTTCTTCTGTGTCTCCTTGATTTGATCTGTGTTGAAGCCTCTAAATGGCTCTGATTGCAGTCTTTAGCCATGTCAGACCCAATCAAACAAACTGAGGAAGCAAAAGTTTCTTTTAAATTAAACTCCGGGACAAACCAGGACCAAATGGTGATTGGAAAGCGAAAAAACCAGAAAAGTGCAGAGATACATGCAAAGGTAATTTTCTACTGGTAAGGTTCAGTGACTCTAATTTGAGTGAGTAAGGCGTAGAAACAACACAATTCTGCTGGAACGAGTGAGAGCATTGGTTACAGATGCTGTCGTGCTCTAAACTCCCTGTGACGGCTGAAACTTGAGCTGCTCTTCTCAACTTAATGCATGCTGACATTGTCTAGATAATTCATCTAAACAACCAATCTTTCCAGTTTAAGCTAACGCTCTGTTCCAGGAAGCCACGACTTTAGCTGCAGAGTTTAGACTATACTGACCTTATGATGTAGAGTATTCTTTTACTCCTTCCACATTATATGCAGGTTGTTTCCTTACTAAACGCAAGTGTTAGGGCAAAAGATGCAGCCGTTTTATTAAAAAGGTGCAGTTTTTTTCATTCTTTTTGTTTTATAAATAGTTTTTAACCTTAACTGTCACCCCCATTTTTAAACGTAGATGTGAAAGTGCACTAGCCAAACTTAAATTGTTATAATTCATGAATGCTTGTGAATACAGGCCTAAAGTTGGGCTCTTTTTAATGGAGACAGTCAGCAGATTATTAAGTGAAATCATTTATAAAAAAAAAAAAAAAAAAAAATTATAACAAAAGTTATAAAAGTTTGAATTTACTGTAAAAAGGGGTACTGTACTGTTTTTTTTGTTTTTTTTCATTTTTCTATAAAATAAATATTTTACAACATTTTTGATCCAAAATTGCTATAAATTTAAAGCTTCCTGTTATGATATAAATTTTTAAGGTGCACTTTTGTTGTAAATTAATGTATTACTGGTCCTACATCATTTGTAATATCTATTTAGGTGTCTTAGACCTTTCCGTTAATATATAGTTTGTCATGATTAGATTTAATTGTAATATAATGAAGGCGTCTCGCCAGCAGGACGTGAGAGTTAAGGGGTTAAATATTACCATTTATGCTGCCAATCAAAAGTTTAGACAGCATTTATTAATCTTAATTCATGCTAATTTCAGGATTTACTAATACAAATTGTGTTTGTCAATATTAATGCACTATGAACTAACAAAGAAAAACTGTATTTTTATTAACTAACATTTACAAAGATTATTTTTACGTTTTATTTAAAAAATGTATTGTTCACCGTTCGTTCATGTTAGTTAATACATTGACTGATGTTAACAAATAAAACCTTACTGTAAAGTGTTACCAAACAATCTTCATTTATTCATTATTATCTGTATAACACTATTATATTTGGATATGCTCTTTAATATGTTTGTCCATGCTTATTTTACAACATTGTACAGTGTATTTGATAATAAGTAAAAAAAAGGCAGTCAACAAAATCTTTATCGAGACTATAGTGTGTAAAAACAAAAAAATAAAGTGACGATTGTCCTTTTAATGGTTCAAAAGCTTTTTAAAAACTAGGCATTCAGGTACAATGTGAAGTGGTACTGTTCATTCATGGGCATTAAAGGCATATATTTTGTCCCATCAGAGATCCTGAAAGTGATAGCCGCTCTTTTAAAGAACGCACCAGCAGGAGCAGAAAGCATGGAAGTACGACGTATCTTCCTTTCAGACATGATCAAACTCTTCAACAACAGCCGAGAGAACCGCAGGTGAGGAGACACACACACACGCACAAACACACACACTTACTTTATATATCTGTTTTTAATACAACTAATTACAATGATTATATACTAACCTTGGAATAGGTTTAGTTTTTTTTTGCAATATTTTTGTTTTTAAAGGAAAACTCCACTTTCAGAACAACAATTTACAAGAAATTTACTCACCCCCTTGTCATCCAAGATGTTCATGTCTTCCTTTCTTCAGCCATGAAGAAATTATATTTTTTGAGGGAAACATTTCAGGATTTTTTCCATATAATGGACTGGTATGGTGCCCCGATTTTGAACTTCCAAAATGTATCTAGCGTAACGATCGGTTATTTTCATAAAAATAATACAATTTATATTCTTTTTAATGTCAAACACTCGTCTTGTCTTACTCTTGCCTAAACTGTTTTATTTCCGGTTCATGACAGTTAGGGTATGTCGAAAAACTCCTATCTGATGTTCTCCCTCAACTTCAAAATCATCTTATATCGCTGTTTTACGTTTTTTGTTGAGGGTGTTTGATCTTTTTTGCATGTTCACTTTGCAAAGACTGTGTCGGTACTTCTGCAGTGATGTACGATTTTTGAAGCTGAGGGAGAAAATACGATTGGAGTTTTTGGACAAACCCTAACTGTCTTGAGGCAGAGTACACAGAGTTCAAGACAAGCGTTTGAGATTAAAAAGTATTTAAATTGTATTTTTTTAATGAAAATAACTGATCGTTTCGGTAGATAAGACCCTTCTTCCTCGGCTGGGATCGTTTACAACCACATTTGGGATCGTTTGAAGCCGTATTTAAATTGCATTTTGAAAATTCAAAAATCGGGGCACCATACCAGTCCATTATATGGAGAAAAGCTGAAACGGTTAACTCAAAAAACATCATTTTTGTTCTGGAAGTGGTCTGCATACGGTTTTGTCTCTAAACATAGTTGATTTCATACATGCCCACACACACAGAGTCCAGTGCCGTATCCTGATCTTTATCATGCTTGTCATCAGTAGTATTTTCTCTGAAATGAGTACAGATTTTTTTAACGAACTTGTTCTTTTCTGTAGGAGTCTGTTGCAGTGCTCGGTGTGGCAGGAGTGGATGCTGTCTCTGTGCTTTATAAACCCCAAGAACAGTGAGGAGCAGAAGATCACAGAGATGGTGTACGCCATCTTTCGCATCCTTCTTTATCACGCCATTAAGTATGAGTGGGGTGGTTGGCGCGTGTGGGTGGACACACTCTCCATCACGCATTCCAAGGTCAGGACCCAAACACACACACAAAACAACATGGATGGATAGATGTATTAAATGCATGTTACTTACAGTCATGAATGCTTACATGAATGCACAAAACTTTCATAGAACGCAGGAAATTATTTTTTTGTGGAAACTGTAATCCTTTTTTTTAGGATTCAGCGATAAGTAGAAAGAAAAAGAAAAAAAAGCATTTATTTTAAACTGATTTTTTGTTACAATATTAATGTCTTACTATAAAGTTTGATTAATATGTCTTTGTGGAATAATAGTATTTATTTCTTTGATTAATACTTTGTTTTATTATGATTTAAAAGAGCTGTGTTTTTAATGTTTTAAATGCAATTTATTCTTTTGGTGGCAAAGCTGAAATTTCAGCAACGATTACACCTGTTTTTAGTGTCATATGATCCTTCAGAAATCATATTAATATTTAACATTTGGTGGCTTGTGTTGTTCATTTCATTTCTAAAATAATTTCCAAGAATATTGAACAATATAAGATATTCCTATATGTATCGGTGTTGAAAACAATTATACTACTTAATGTTTTTGTGGAAACTAATACTTTTTTTTAGGATTTAGTGATGAGTAGAAAGAAAAAGGGAAAAAAAAGCATTTATTTGAAATACATATTTTTGTAACAATGTAAATGTCTTTACTATAAAGTTTAATTAATACATTTTTGCAAAATAATAGTATTAATTTCTTTGATTTATAAAAAAATAAATAAAATAAAAATCTTACTGACCCCAAACTTTTAAATGCTTGTACTTAAATTTTAACAAGTAGCGTGCTATATAATATAACAAAAATATTTTAATATAAACCGAGATTTTTTAATTAAAATGTTAAAAAGATGGAGACTTTGCCACCTTCAAAAGTCCACCACAAGCCATCCATCACCATGTCTCTCTTCCTTTCACCAGCACTGATTGCGCTCTTATAGTTGGTTCCTTCTCTCATTGCCTTTTTCCCTCCTTTGCTCAGGCTCTCTGCATCAGTCATAATTCACTGGCTTCTCACTGCAAAAACCTGACTGTTATTACGCTCCATAATCAACTAGACTTCTCAGATTAGAATCTGTATTCCTCTACTGCCAAACCCTCTGTTCATACTTTTATTTACAGATTGAATTGCGCCTTTAATGTATTTGAGAACTCTCAGTTTTCTGAGCTTTCTAATGTCTATTTTAAGATGCCCTATTGATATTGTAATACGGACGTGGTTCCAAGTGTAGTGAAGTCATTTGATGTCAGGCTGTGGCTTTGGGCACCAGCTCCTGGCATTGCTCCATTGCTTCACTTCGGTTGAGTTCTTGTCACTGGCCACTTGGGGGCGCAGCTGTGCTATGCAGTAAGATCTGTAGGAACGATGAGAACTGTGCTCAGTGTGCTTATTCATCAGCATATGCAGCCTTATTACAGCCTCAGATTTGCTTCAAGCGGATTATATCTCTAGTACTAGGAAACTGCAAAAATAATGACTGTTTTCAAACAGGTTTCCAAAACTTCTCGTCTTGGACAAACAGCTTCCACAGACTTATGCCATTGACTAAGCCAGTGTTGCTACTGTATGTCAGGCTGGTCAGGATGTTCAAATAAACATCCTGAAATGTCTCGACAGCACCACAGATCCACAGTGATTAAAGTAATTTTCAGGAAAATCAATGTAAATTGTACAAAATAAACTATAATGCACAGAGATGCCCAAACCAGGGCCTGTGGGTCAAAATAGGTTTTTTGGACGACCTTTGATGTGGCCTGGCCATGTCATTTCTTTAAAAGGGGAGAAACATTCCAGTTAAGCATCAAACGATTAGCCTTCATTTCTAATTCACCTCTTTTTGTTTGAACATTTTTTTATTTATATTTGCATTGAGAATGTATAGAATGAAAGTGAATTTGATTTCTTATTTATTTTTTTAATAGAATATAGTTATCAGGGCTCTACGCTTACTTCTCACTTAAAAAATTGAGGAGCACAGTCAAAATTTTAGGAGCACCCTCTAATCAATAATCTAAAAATCTAGGTGACATTTGACTTTTTAAAGTGATTTACAGGGGAATTTTCAGATGTTTAAAAATATATATTGTATAAACTTTTTAAAAATTATACAACATAATTAGAACATGTAGAATAAGAATTAAGTTACCAATCAAATAAAATCAGTATGGAGAAAATTAATTTGTACTACAGAGGTGGCACAGAAGAACACAAAAGTGGCTTGTAGGTGTATTTTCATGTTTATTGAGGCTCAGAGGTGGCATGAGTACAGTCAAATTCATAAATTCATGTTGAGATTAATGTTTTAATATAAAATTCTAAATTTATATAAATAAATGATTTATATAACTGAGAAAACTGTTTAAAAATTAAACTAAAATCACTGATTTAATTACTGAATCATTCATTCATTTGATTCATTCGAACGGCTGATTCATTCAGGAATAAATCAAGTGACTGTCTTTATGAATGGGAAATTGAATCATTGACTCACTAGATTTGTTTAAAAACGCATGTTTATTCATAAACGAAACCCCGCTGTGTTTGAATGGAGATGCGCAGTGGCTCAGTTGTGACTTGTTTCAAACTGTTTTTGATGACGAAATAGAGCAAAATCAGGCAATAGTGTTATAGTCAGACAGTGTAAGTCACTTAATAGTAACTTCTTGTTTACTTAACTGTTGTATTAAATCAGTATCTCATTCACAAACTCCCTTAAAAATCATTAAAAGCTTACACTCATCTTAGTTCATCGCAATCAACGAAGCTCTCTACACTGCACACTGAATCTCTTATTTATACTCTCTACACTTTGTTTCTGAAAGGATTCATGAGGATATATCTGTGATACATTGCTCAACATTGCAAAAACATGTAGAAACCTTTGAAGCTCCCCTCAGCCCAAACACAAATATGCTGATTGGTTCAGTTGCACTGGTGCGCGTAAATATTTTTTCATAGTTGCACGCAGTAGTTTTCAGTCGCAAATGCGACTGCAATGGTCACACTGTAGAGCCCTGGTTATTATGAAACATTTACTTTTAGTCTGCGATGCATAATCAAGTTTGAATTTTGGCCCTTCATAGTAAAACGTTTTGGCACATCTGCTATAAATTGTTTACTGACAGTTGTCTCTGCATATTAATCTCATATTTGAGACAGACCTTTTTTTTTTTTTTTTTAAATACAAATTGCACATTTCACCATTATCCACCTTTTTTTGAGTAACCGATGAACGCCGCCACGATGGATTCTAACTTCTAACTTTGGGTGCTCATGTTCTGGTCTTAAGTTAAAATACTGTGTGTGAAATAATGAAATGTGTTAATATAATATGTACTTGTATCATTTTGTGGATAAAATCCTGCGATCGGGAGCTGAATATATGCGCGCGCATCTGTTTTTAATACAGCTAACCTCGCATCGCTTCATGTCATCTTCCCACTCATTAAACTATAACAGGTGAGTTACTGCAAAAAAAAAAAAAAAAATCATTGCAACACTGTAAAGAGATGAAACTATGGTGCCATTTCCATAGGTTTAATGGAAAAATACATTAATTTGACTAGAAACACCAGAGACTGGAAATATAAAGCACCGTTCCCGTCGGGTGAGACTTACGTGTTCAGGAAAAAGGTAGATAGATGAGAAAGAAACGCGCACACAAACACAAAACAAAACATTATTATTTAGTGTGGCTTATATTTTAATTCATAATTCATAAAGAATATGTCTTGTGCAAATGGATTGCATTGTAAATAGCCTTACATTGTTCGTAATTGTTTTGGTAATATATTTTGCATATTACAATACTTATGTATTTGTAATGTATTCATTTCATATGAGAAACTCCTAAAAATGAAACAAACGGGTTCATTAACATTTATGTTTATTCATTTCAGCCGTTTCATCCATAATGGCTTACAAATTAGAATAATATCAGCGGTGATTAATTCAAGGGAAAAATTAAAACAACAAAAAAAAAACTTTTAACTTAATTGTGAAGCATGCTGAAATGCATTTAAGATAATATGTAAAGACATACTTTATTAAAAAAAAAAAAATTTAAAAAATTATCAATCACACCCCTCATAGTTAAGTGTCACGTTACATTATACACAGTAAAATATAACAATCTGTGGGTCGATTGAGGCAGCGTTAAAGTATTGTGGCATGCTTTGCTTTGCTTTGCTTTCTTTCTCATGCAAATATGTTATGTTTGAGTGTGCTTGCATTCCTTAAGTAGCTCACTGCTGAGCAAGTGCACACAAATTGATCATTCCCCTTCCTATGGGTCAAGCCTGTAATTGCTTTTTTGCGCTATAATTGCACAAGATTAATGCAGGTAAAGTCCTGTTCTGTTTACGGCGTCTCTGCTCTGATCTAAAAACAGAAAAGGGGGTTGTGCTTATAAACTGGAAAGGTGCAGCAGCGCAGAGCTAGAGAGATACATGCATCTGCTGAGGAAAAAAAAGCTAAAGAAACTCAATTGCAATTTTATTGTCCGGCGTGATAGATTTCCTGCCAACTCTGGAGTAGGAGAGCTGTTTGTCACTGTAGCTCTCCCTTTCAGCTGCAGGGGCTGGCTGACTGTGTGTGTGTGTGTATGTGTGTGAGTGTGGGGGAGAGAGAGAGATGTTGTGTGTGGAATAGAAAGAGTGTGTGTTGCGTCCTAGAGATGCTCAGTATATGTGAATGGTATGTGTGCTTTTTAGGTTGTAGTATACGAGGTCTCCAGATCCCCGTGTTTGAACGCATTTAATATTCATCTCAAATGGCCTTGGCAATCATTAGGACAAGTCCTCATAAATTCAACCAGCCTTTTGGGAACCCCCTGGTAAATAAATACATGTTCTTGGGCAGATATACATTTAGACAAGCATAGACACTATTCAGTTGTTTTTCCAGTTAACTGCAGAACGCTGTCTGTTAGAATATTGAGTAAATTTAACATTATAATAATTCAAATTCATTGCAAAATAAAAATACTCCCAAAACAAAGATTTTAGCAAGTGTGCTGTTGTCTGATTGTGGCTTGATTGTATTTAATTTTACTAGGCATGTGTGTGTCAAAGGAGATGAAGTCTCCTTTCCAACCAGCTTATTGTAGGCAGACAGATGTTTCTGCAGATGGGCCTGCTGACACCACAGCTTACCCAAGGTGCCCCTGTCCCAGCATTGCACATAAATGAGACCGGCTTCACACGGTTACTGTAGGGACAGTTTCTGCTGAAAGTGATCACCTTGTGAAAGACTTGGTGCCCTTCATGCTTTGCTAGTCAGCACTCTTCTGTTCTACTGTTAAGAACATCTTAATGGGTGAAGGAGTTGTTGTAATGGCTGTTCTCCTGGAGTCTTCTGTTTCATCCTAGAATGCTCTATTGAGAGCTCTGTGGTCTCCTCTGAGGCGTCACAATATAGTTTTGTGTTCTCCAAAGGAAGGAGAAACTGTTCCGAAGCAAAGTCCTTAATTAGCTTATGAGCGTTTATAAGAATGTATGTATTTCTTGAATTTTTTTTTAACACATTATTTCAGCGTTTCCAGCACTTGTTCTTGAAATGCCTTAACGCTGTGAACACTTTGGAAAGTTATAAATCAATAACCCTTAAAACATTGTATTTTAAAATAAATAATATAATTCATATTTATACCTTTCTAGAAAATAAGATATAGAAGCCCGTTTCTGCAATTGAATAAAAATAAAATAAGGTATTTATGACATTTTATCTCACAATTCTGACTTTTTTTCTTGCAATTGCGAGTTTACATCCAACAATTTTGACTTTTTTCTCAGAATTGTGTGATACCATCTCGCACTTCGGACTTTTTTCCTCAGAATTGTGAGGTATAAACTCTCAATTCTGAGAAACTATCAGTCTATTTTACCTTCAAAATTACACTTTATAATTTGCAATTTTGAGTTTATATCAGTCAGATTTGCAAGATATAAACTTGCATTTGCGTGAAGAAACGACAGAATTGCGATTCTGACTCACGCAATACCGAGAAAAAAAGTCAAAATTGTGAGTTTTTATCTTCTAATTTCAGACTTTATAACTCAAAATTGCAAGTTTATACGCAATTCTGAGAAAAATGTAAGAATTGTTGAATTCTTGAATTTGTAAGAAAAAACGTCAGAATTACAACAGAATTCTGACTTTATAACTCACAATTGCAATTTTATGTCATGCAATTCTGTGGAAAAAACTCACAATTCTGACTTTATAAGAGGTTGTGTTAGACTTTTAACATTGTCCGTCATTTTGACGGACAGGGTTGTAAAAATTACCCGTTTTCATATTTTATAATAACACATTTGACTGCTTTTATTTTTGTTCACGTTCATTTTTAATTATGAACTTACAGGACGATATAGGCTTATGCATTTATTTTGAAGAGAACGGATGAACAGATGAGACTAAATAAATTTTCATGTTCAACACTACACCCCGCAGTGACAGCGTTTTTAATATATTCTGATTTTTATGAAGCAACGAGATCTCGATCTTCTGGTCTATGCTGTTTGTTTTCAGTGGATGAGTGAACAGTACATAGTGCGCCTCCCATCCAATAAAAGCTTTGTGTTACTTTTGATACAAATCAAAGTCTCAGATTTCAAATTCTGTCCATTTCATTAGGAAATTCAAGCAATCAATACCGTTTTGGTGCTCTTTAATGTGCGTGATAGATCGTTGTAGCTTCTGGGTTCTCGCCTGTGTGTAATAAAACAAAAAGCAAAAGATTCTTGACATTTGCGTTTTTGTTCTGGATCCTGTGCTCTGCTGCCAGACCGGAACGCACTCGCCACCAGCTGGACAGGAGTGGGAATTACAGTTACAAGTTACAATAGATCACCCTCATTGTAAGACATCAAAGTAACGGACGGCCTTCGCATTTTTCTGTCACTTGATTATAAAATTATGTCAATGACGGAGAAGTTAACATGGTTTCAGTTAACACGACCTCTGAGATATATATATATATATATATATATATATATATATATATAAACTAACTACAAATTAGTAATCGTATGATACCTTTAGGGAGAACTGTGTGATTAACTTAACCTATACTGTATACCACTATTAACATCCCTTCCCCATTTTTGACCTCTAGAAAGTATAGAGATTTGTTGTATTTTATAGGAAGCCTTCTTATCCTAATTCATATACCCCACCGCTCAAGCAATATTTACTTTCCAGTATTTATTTTCTTGCAATACTTATTTTCTTGCACTTTCTTAACATTTAAATCTTGTTACCCAACAAGAAACAGGTTTAAAAACAAAGATGCTTATCTTCTTTGACAGTAGTGTGAATCTGGACCTAATGGAGATGTTAGTAGGAATGACCTGCCCATCTAAGAACGGCAGGCCTATTTTGTGGTGTCATGAAGCTGCTTATCGTGCTTGACAACAGCAATACTATGGATTTGGAAGACAATGGAATCCAGTACTGGAACATAGCTTGTAAAGATAGAGGCCCACCTGCAACCAGTCTGTATTGAATAAACTCATAGGCCGGCATGCAAACTGGCCTTAGAACATGGATAACATTGACTGCAACATTGACATTGACATTGACAAACCATTCACTTTCTTGACATTCATTTAGCAAGCTTATTATACCATCACAAAAGCAAAGATTAAAGAATTTTTGGAGTGTTTATAACCAACCTTTTTTATTTAGCAATCTTAGAGAAATCCCTTTCATCTTAGTATTGTTTTTGTATAGTTCAGTTTTTCTCATTTTAAGAATAAGCCTAGTGAGTGGAAAAGTAAAAATCTGTCTATTCAAAACGCAGTTTTTTTTCTCAGGTTTGCTGCTTTTAATATTGTGTTTAGTCATTTTTAAATGGAAAACGAGAGTCATTCTGCTTGTCGTTCTTGAGTTACTTTCTGTGTACCTTTATCCTCACTCATGCAGACAGCTGTGAGATTATCGAAGGGGCGGGAAAAAAAAAACGAACAGTGTCTTTTGGACAGAAGAGAAGGGATTCAGTCTGCTGACCACATTGATTTTTGCAGGAATGGAATCGCATTTAGCTAATCCAATTAGAGCATTCTCAGGGTCCCTATTTCCCCTTTGTTTTGCGGTTACTCACTATCTATTGATCTAAATGGGGCTCCCTACCAGTCCTTCGGTGAGAGTCTGTGGCCGACTGCTTCCTGCTGATCTAAGATCAGTGATTTAAGCGCTATTTCTGTCTGATGCTGACCTTGCAGTCTGATTGCTGCAAGTTCTGCTGGATCATCATCAGTCTGGATGAATCTTGAATTATTTATTTACCTTATACTTAATATTTATTTTTTAATTCTGAATTTTCGACTGGTAAAGTGCTTTTTTGTTAATGAAAATGCAATGAATTATTGATATTTTTCTAAAAGGGCTCTTGAAAAATAGATTTGCATTAAATATAATTTGAAAACCATTAAACCTGGTGATACAAAGCTCATTGTCATGTTATGGAACCTGCACTGTATTCTTAGATGAATTATAGGTTTTTCCGTGCTCCACGTCTAGTCTATAGAGTTGACCGGAATTAAATAAAATCAGATTGAAACTGATGTATAGCCCACCCGGTGGCATACAGACCATATTTCAAAACCACATTTCTATAGTTACCCTCTTTCCAGAGTAACTTTATCTCTACAGCACACCAAGGGCTCACATGTACCATTTGCCGGTTATAGTAAGGTAACTAATGCTTTTCACATGATGTAATACTTTATTGGTACGCTACGCATTGTAGCAAGCTGCCAGACAATGAGGTGCTTTTAGTGTACATATGAGGATTTTTTAAACGTTTAACAGCATATGGTATACTTACTGATTCTTGAAGATAATACCTAACAGGATAATATGGGGCCTCATGTGCAGCTCTTAAACCCTTAGTGGTTTAGTTCTATCTTTCATTTTTCACAAATCCTCAAATGCCTCGCAGGCCTTCCTGATATGTTTGGACATTTATTCGAAATTGAGTGGTTTTATCTGTATGGTTCCCTCTCTTCATATCATCTCTCATTACATATGGAGGCAAATGTTTTTTTTTTTCCTGAAAATGCACCGTGTGGACTTAATAGCTAAATGTTAAATGCCGAATTGAGCCCAGACTAATGGTCTTGCTATTCCAAAGAAGAGAGTCAGGAGAGAAAGAAAACTAGCAATACATTTCAGAGCTGTCCATTCAGAGCAAACAGCCATGGATTACCAATCAGACCACATGGAAGATTAATGGCCAGGCTTGTAGCAGGCTAATTTAGAACAATAACGGCCAATTAATTACGTATAATAAGGCTTTCTTGCCTAAATGCAAATGCCGCCATTGGTGTGGAAGCTGCAAGTTGTTTCTCGTTTCCCCAGTGGTGTGTTTGACTTTATGTCTGTTGTGTTCATTTGATAAATTGAGGTGTGTTTTGGTGTGCTCACACTTTCATATCTGCAGATCCTATGCACTGTCTGCTGCTAATTGTAGTCCTAAACACACATGAATATCTGTCTTTTCACAGTATTATTTTTTTTTTTATGTCTGCCTGGTCAGGCCAATAGTTGAGATTTTTACTTGCCCATTTGACATTTTATTTTATTTTATTTTATTTTATTTTATTTTATTTTATTTTATTTTATTTTATTTTATTTTATTTTATTTTATTTTATTTTATTAATTATTTTATTTTATTTTATTTTTGTGACCCTGGACCACAAAGTAGCACAGGTATATTTGTAACAGTAGCCAACAATACAATGTATGGGTCAAAATTATCAATTTTTCTTTTATTCCAAAAATCATATATTAAGGATATTAAGTAAAGATCATGTTCCTACCATAAATATTTCAAAACTTAATTTTTGATTAGTAATATGCATTGCTAAGAACTTAATTTGTACAACTTTAAAGGCGATTTTCTCAATGTTTTTTTTTTTTTTGCACACTCAGATTCCGTATTTTTAAAATATTTGTATCTCAGCCAAATATGGTCCTATCCTAACAAACCATACATCAATGGAAAGCTTATTTATATTGTATATAATCTCAGTTTCAAAAAATTTACCCTTATGTCTGGTTTTGTGGTCCAGGGTCACATATGAGAATGCATTTTTTATGGAATAAATATGGAATTTTTATGGACTGCATATTTTATTAAGTATTGTTAATTGTAATTGTTACTATATGAAAAATAATGACATCACTAAAGTGTATTTAAACAGACAAAAGAGAATATAAACATCCAAACTTTTTGATTGGTTGATCATCTAAAGTTCTTGATTGCATTTGCAGCTAATTTCTTTTTATTTTGTCCTGATTGAGAAGTGACTTCATGCTGATGTGCATAATTAACATTCTTCCATACCCTCTTATTGCCTGTTTCATCAGGTCACCTTTGAGCAACACAAGGAGAATCTGGCCCGCATGTTTGTTGAGTACCAGCGGATGGGTTCTGAGGGAGGACCTGAGAGCAGAATCAGAACAATTTCTGGAGTCAGTCACGATTCTCAATTCCTTGCCTCAGCCAATGGTGAGCTGAATGCTGAAGAGACGGCCCCATCTACTGTAATTGAGCTACGTGTGGAGGACAAGGTCACTGATCAGCCTGGAGACAATGGCAAAACGAGGGCCCAGATCGCAGTTACCGTGTCCAACATTCTGTCCGGAGATGAGGAAGAGAGACAGACAGACACTGTTGCAACCTCACCAGAAACAAAGACAGAGGATAAAGGTGAACAGGACACTACAAAAGAACCAGGAAAGGATAACGAAGTAAAAAATATGGAAGATAGTCATAAAACGGAGGCTGACATGGAGGCAGAGCATGAGAGTGTGGATTCTGAAAGTAGGGCAAATGAGAAAGGGAGAGCTGATCTGAGTATGACAGATGATGCTCAGACTGAAACCGACAAGGATGCCAAAGTTGAAACTGAAGCTGTGAAGATGTCAGATGAAGATGATGGTAAAACAAGCACTGCTGAAACCGTACAAAATGTTCAGGTAGAAGATAAAGAGAAAGGATCTGGAGATTCTTCTCCTGAAGCTTTAAGGGAAGCCAAAGTGGAAGACACTTCTGAGGCTTCTGCCCACCAGGAGACTGGCACAACTGAGGCCTCCGCTTTGAATGAAGATAGCACTGATGTTTCCTTAGTCAGCAACTTTGTGAAGGTCAGTGATGACAGCACGGAGGAGTTATCTTTTGTTTCAGCTACAGCAGGCGAGACTGATGACAATGGTGCTGAAAAGGAAGACGATGGGAAAGAGAAAGAAACTGAACAAGATGAGAAACCACTACAAAATGAAAAAATAGAAGAATCCAAGGATGAACCAGCTCCCATGGTGGAGGTGGATTTAAACCGAAGCACCTCTACCGATGAGACCAGTCTTCACACAGAGACTACAGCTGGTCAGCAAGAGCAAACAGCAGAAGTACGTCCTACAGATCTGTCTACGGCAGAGGTTAGCGCTGAGAGTAACTCACAGGATCCAGGAACTAGCCAGACCTCAGTAACTAAAACCAAAGAGATTAAAATTGCTAGACTGGATGTGTCAAGTGTGGCCTCAGACACAGAGAGATTGGAGTTGAAGGACACCTCAACAACAGTAAGTTTTGCAATACTAATAACTGAGGAACTTCACTAAATTTATTGATTATTTTGAAAACTGAGATTCTTCACAGGGCAAGAAAATGACTTTCTCATTAGGTCACAAAAACGAATATTAGAATAATAATTGCTTCTTTTGCAGAATCTGAGCACAAATCAAGTAGCTGCCTCAAGCCCCACAGCTCTAGGCAGTGAGGGCTCGTCTTCAGCACGGTCCACTATGTTCCGTATCCCAGAGTTCAAGTGGTCACATATGCATCAGCGTCTTTTGACCGACCTGCTGTTCTCTATTGAGACTGATGTGCAGATGTGGAGAAGGTGAGAGAAACACTAAGAACCATATCTGTATATATTTAGCTTTTCGTAAAGTCTTCAACAGTCTTAAGATAATTAATCTTACTGTTGTTTGGGGAATCCAGTCAAATCAATAGTATCCACACAATCAGGAATTTTTTTTTTTTTTTTTAGGGTGAAAGATTTTCTCACACTGATATTGCATCATATAGTACATACTTTATAGTTTGTTACAAAATTTACAATAGGCAATGGGCATATTTTTGTCTGTTAAATTTCACCGGTTTGAGTCCACTCTACAATGTATGAGTAGAAACACTGCCATTCAAAAGTTTGGGATCAGTTAGACATATATATTTTTTAAAGAATTATCTTATGCTCATCAAGGCTGCATTGATTTGATTAAAAAACAAACAAACAAACAAAAAAACAGCAATATTGCGAAATGTTATTACAATATAAAATAATGGTTTCTATTTTAGTATACTTTAAAAAAAATAGTTTATTACTGTGATGCAAAGCTGAATTTTGATCAGCCATTACTCCAGTCTCAAGTGTCACATGATTATTTAGGAACCATTCTAATATGCTGATTTATTAATAAAATGATCTATGTTGGCAACACCTGTGCTGCCAAATATTGTTTTGGAGCCTGTGATACTTTTTTCAGGATTCTTTGAGGAATAAAATGTTAAATCACAGGTTCTAAAAAATATTAAGAAGCACAACTGTTTCCAGCACTGATAATAAATCAGCATGTTAAAATGATTTCAGAGAGATGATGTGACATTAAATACTGGAGTAATGATGCTGAAAATCCAGCTTTGATCACAGAAATAAATTAGATTTTTCTGTATTTTTGATTGAATAAACACAGCCTTGATGAGCATAAGAAACTTTGTTAAAAAAACATTAAAAATCTTACTGGTCCCGAACTTTTGAACAGCAGTGTAATTTTTTGCTAATCGACAGAAGGTGTTTATAGTTAAGTTAATCTGAAAGGAATATTGAATTACAGTATTATGCTTTTATTCAGTAACTTTAGGCTTGGGAAATCTGCTTTATTAATAAAACTAAAAATAAAAGTCAAATATGAGAAAGTTGTTTACGCTGAATGACCCTTCAGCTGCCTCACAGACAACTTTAGTAAGTTTCATAACTTCATAATTTCGTAACTAGTTTTCTCGCTTCTCCCCACAGTCATTCAACTAAGACAGTTATGGACTTTGTGAACAGCAGTGAGAACGTGGTGTTTGTGCACAACACTGTCCATCTAGTCTCTCAGGTGGTGGACAACCTCATCATGGCCTGTGGAGGAATCCTTCCTCTGCTGTCTGCAGCCACCTCTTCTTCGGTTAGTATGTGTGCGTTTCTGTCAAGTGCGTCAAAATCAAATAGAACCTATTTTAATTAGCAATGCAGTCTATGTGGGATGCATGAGAGATGGCTCAAAACATTAAGTTGCCAACCGTAAACGGATACCTACATACGCGTGCTTCTCCTGACAACAGGACAAATGGATTTGGAAAGTTCACTTTGGCGCCCAAGAGTTGTGGCTTGATGCAGTGCGTTTCCTCTGCCGCTGATGTGTTTCAGTCACATTGAAGGACAGTTAAGACAGTTAGGTTAATTGAATTTGTCCACCCTGTTTGTCTGACTTCCTCTGTTATTGTTTGGACACAAGTTTGGTAGTGTTTTCTTGTATATGCCAACAGAAAGCTCAGAGATTTTTCAGTGTTTTTGTCATTATGAAATTCTACATCCTCTGCCCCTCTGTATTAGTTTAGTTTATTTGACATTTAGACTTTTTTAATTATGCTTTAAGCTTCCAAAAGTACATTGTTTAATACACCTTCTAGGTTTAATTGTGTATACTTACTATGAAATCTTAAAATATTAATATAATAATATAGTGTATAATATAGTGCAGTTATATAAAACAAAAACAAACAAGTATTTCAATTTTTGTAAAAAACACTGAAACACCTTTTCAGGCAAAATCACCAAAGCTGCTTAAGTATCAATCAGTAGTGTTTCAGAAGGGGAATTGCCTCCAAATTTGCATTAAGATCCATTCGGAACGACACAGTTTCTCAACAAATATATTTGTTTCTCATTGAATATCCCATTTCACTCAAGAGGTTATACTGCAAAATGGGTTGCAGAAACCGTTTCATGTTGACTTTAAATCCAGTCTGTGGCTTTTGCCTAATACGGGAAATGTCTAAAAAAAAGCATTCTGATTTAGCCAAGCAATTTTTCCCAAGATCTTTGATGGTTTTTCATGCCATTCACAGCAGCTGTCACATCAGAGTAAAACGATCATTTCAGTCAAGTCTGAGAGAACCCCTAAATCATAGTGTGATAAAGTGTACATACTAAATGAACACAGATCTCATTAGACAGAAGAGCATGTGCTGACCCAGCTTAATGATCATCAGTTATATTCTTACTTCAATGATTGTGAGTAATTTGATTACAATAGCCATGATAATGAAAGGTGAGGGTGATGATAAAGGTGACCTTCATTCTATTATGAAGATTTGAGTGAAGATGGTGCTGATTATGAAGGCTGCAGTTACAGTAATGATGATGTTGTTGATGATGATGATGGCACTGTTTTGCAGCACGAGCTGGAGAACATTGAGCCGTCTCAGGGTTTGTCTGTGGAGGCATCACTGATGTTCTTACAGAGACTCATCAGTCTCGTGGATGTGCTGATCTTCGCCAGTTCACTCAACTTCACAGAAATCGAAGCAGAGAAGAACATGTCTTCTGGAGGAATCCTAAGACAATGCCTACGTCTGGGTACATCTCTCTTTTTTTCTGTCTTTTTCTTAAGTACTGTTTGCTAAGGCTTGTTATGAATATATTAAGGCTTGTTACAGTAGCGATTGCTCATACTCAGCTTATAAACTTTGCCACATTACCCAGCACTGTTTGTGTTACAAACACATATTTATACAAATTTTATGGCTTGTTGTGAGGAAGTGAGCTTTTACTAAGCAATTGGAGATGACTAAAGATATCCTATAGACTTACACTGAAGGTAGGATCCGAGATATATATAGGGCCCTGTGATTTCCACGATGCAGGAAATGCAGACGGATTTGCAGAATCCAGTCATAAAAATGGAATTTACTGTATCGTGCGGAATGTCTTGGAATTTACAAAATTCAAAAGTAGGTCACTACGCTTAAAGCAAAATGCGATATGGACTAGTGTCTGTAAATCTTAAGCCACAAAAACTACTCCTTAAATATGAATCCTACATGTACTATGCTCTTAAAAATAAAGGTGCTATACTATGTCATTGAAGAATTGTCTAAATATGTTTCATAAAGAACTATTAACATCTGAAGAACCTTTCTGTTTCACAAAAAGGTTCTTCGGATTGTAAAAGGGTAAGAAAGAGATGCTTTGTGGAACCAAAAATGGTTCTTCTGTGGCAGCGCTGTGAAGAACCTTTTAAAGCACCTTTATTTTTAGGAGTGTACGTATCTCTGTGTGAGTGAATGGCACAGACTATGCTACACAAATATGAGAATAAAATAATAATAAATTATTTATTTATTAAAATAAGTTAATTAGAGATACATTAAATATTAAAACTGATGAAAAATGGAAAATGAATAGAAAACACAGAGTTTGAGAAAAAATAAAGCGTATTTCATAAAACCTGAACAGTTATTGTTAAACTTTTAATAAATTGCTGTTAAATTGTGTACGTTTTCTGATTTCAATTAATTACACATGCTTTTTGATTATTATGTTTTTAATTTAACCATTAAAATGTAGAAAATATAAAAAAATAAAAAAAAATAAAAAATTGAAAAGGAAAAAAACGGAATTTGGAAAAAAAACAAAATGGAATTTTGGAAAAAATGTAACTGATTTCATAGGGCCCTACATATATAGGGACTTGAATCCGTAAGTAACCATCTAGCAACACCTTAGCAACTGCATAGCAACATGCTAAAGATGCTTAAAACACTTTAGTAACATCCTGGCAACCATCCACAACACACTACAATTGTGATATATTCTCTGTACATCTTAGGGTCAGTGAAAATATTATTTTGGAAAGAAATGAATACTTTTTTTTCATAAGATTGATCAAAAGTGCCATTTATAATGTGAAAAAGTCCTATTTAAAATGACTGCTGTGCATCTGAAATTTCTGTTCAGAAAGAATCCCGGAAAAAATATATATATCATGGTTACCCCAAAAATATTAAGCTACAATAAAAAATAAACTTGAATTTAAAAGAGAAAAGGAAAAGAGAAAAAAGACAAAATAAAATAAAACATGTATCAAAGACAGTTAAAGTGATAGTTAACCCACAAATTAAAATTTGATGTTTATCTTATGCTCAGGGCATCCAAGATGTAGGTGACTTTGTTTCTTCAGTAGAACACAAATGAACATTTTTAACTCAAACCGTCGCAGTCTTCTAGTTATATAATGGCAGTCAATGGGATCCACGGCTATGAGAGTCAAAAAAACATACACAGACAAAACCAAATTAAACCCTGCGGCTCATGACGATAGACACTAAACAATCGGTATCAAATCGGTATTAGTATCTTTTTTTTTTTTTTTTTTTTTTTTTTACCTCTGATCCACTGCAATGTCCAACTGTCCTGTCCTGAGACTTTTGACTGTAGTGGAAGTAACTGTACATCCGTCTAGTTGTAGATTGTAAGCCGAAAGATTCTGTGTACTGTTTTTTGGTCCAATAAGTAATATCTCTGTCTTATCTGAATTTAATAGGAGAAAATTATTGGTCATCCAATCTTTTACATTTTAAACACACTCTGTTAACTTCGATAATTTAGAAGTTTCATCTGGTCGTTTTGAGATATATAGTTGAGAATCATCAGCATAACAATGGAAACTAATCCCGTATTTTCTAATAATATTACCAAGGGGCAGCATGTATATTGAGAATAGCAGAGGACCTAGGACAGATCCTTGTGGCACTCCATACTTTACTGGTGATAACTGAGATGACTCCCCGTTTAAATAAACAAAGTGGTAGCGATCGGACATCAAATAAATGTAGCCTTGACTGTTCAGCTCTAAAAACATTAAATTTTACAGGCTCCAAGCTTTTGAATAGTAGTGTTTGCCTATTCCTGAATCAATGTCTCATTTCTTTTTTTTCCT
The DNA here is from genome assembly GCA_019740295.1 of Labeo calbasu. Lineage (NCBI taxonomy): Eukaryota > Metazoa > Chordata > Actinopteri > Cypriniformes > Cyprinidae > Labeo > Labeo calbasu. The sequence goes on along the minus strand of JAHKKF010524334.1, from coordinate 2,144 downwards.
GTTCTGCTCACTCACTTTTTCATTCATCCATGGTTTTTAAATAATGCTCTTAATATTTATTCTCAACCTGTTTCTCTTTCTCACTCACTGGCCCTTTTTTCTTTTTACTAAAAATCATCCTGCAATTGATTTTAATTGAGTTTGATGTTAGCATGTCGATAAGCTAAACGTCTGAAGCACTGAGGCAGCTGACTAAGTTTTGGAGCGGAGTCCTTTTTTTGCTCATTGATTTCTCTCTATTGGCTCATTTGGTAGAGGTAATAACTGCTTTTCCCTTCCATCCCTCCCTCTCCCTCACTTGCTCTCTGTTTTGTGCGAGTTCTCTAATAGTGTTATTATAAGCTCTCCACACTGTAGTGGTCCAAAATGACGAGCGTCATCAGGACATTGACTCTAATGGCTGTTTTGTAGCCTGAGGCACCTCCTTCTTTATATGTCTATGTATCACAAACTGTACTGCAGCATTATAGATCGCATAACAGAAATCCAGCCGTTCAGATCGGTTACATTATTCATTTCTCTTTCTCTCACACACATACGCTCAAACACACTCTACATGACCCTCCCTGAAGCTATCTAGGCACCATCAAACTCCCTCTCCTCTAAATATAACACTTTTCCACTCTACTACCCCTCCGCTTTGCCACATCGGCTCTCTCGCCCGTGTAACACCCAGATCCACTGAACAAAATGGCCGGCGTGTTAAATCGACTCGACAGTGTGCAGCTAGGGCAGGGCGGACCTTCCTGATTGGTGGAGTGAGAGTGAAACCGAAGCCTGTTTTTAGGAGGGCTGAAAGTATAAAATGAATATTTGATGAGGTCTGCCAGTGTGTAATCTGATTTGGGATCTGTAACAAGGTTTAGTCCGCCATCTCTCCGTCTATAGCTCTCTCTTTCTGCCTTTCGCTCGCTCTTTCGCTCAAATGACTAGAACGCCTAATGGAAAAAGCTGGTCGGTTTCCGCGCTGGAATAATACCTTTAATCTAAGCGTTTTGGAGTTTACATTTGTCAGTTGTCAAGGTATGAGAGGATAGAGGGTTGAATAGAGACGTACACATGCACAGTCACGCACAAACTCATGTGCAGTACATTAAAATGAAAACACACGCACATGCACCGTTCTAATCTTACATATAGCATGCAATACATCAAATTAAATGCAGTTAGAGGATTTTTCTGCACCGTGGTGGTGGGAACCCGGCCAAAATGATTAAACACGGAATAAGCAACGTCATCTGTTTTCCAAACCTCATACAGTTTAATGTGTTTTCCTTTTCTATACTATATATGACTATTATTCCTTGGAGAAAAATTACCTTGCACTGTGTTTCTGTGGTGTTATTCATTTGTTAATTAATTTCAAATTATTTTATACTTACGTGTTTATTTTTAGTGGTGTAGAGATGTGTGATATATTGGAACTACAGTGCTGTTCAAAAGTTGAGATTTTTAATGTTTTTTCTAAAGAAGTTTGTTATGCTGATCAAGGCTACATTTATTTGATCAAAAATACAGAAAAAATGTGAAGCAAGGCGGAATTTTCAGCGTCATTACTTAATCTTCAGTGTCACATGATTCTTCAGAAATCATTCTAATATGCTGATTTATAAACAATGTTGAAAACAGTTGTGCTGATTCATATTTTATGGGACCTGTGACATTTCTTAGATTTTTGATGAATAAAAAGTTAAAAAGAACAATGTTTGTTCTAAATAAAAATGTTGTGTTACAATATACATTACTATTCAAAAGTTTGGGGTCAGTACATTTTTCTTTCTGTAATTTTTAAAGAAATTTATATTTTTATTCAGCAAGGATGTGTTAAATGGATAAAAAGTGAGCGTGAAGACTTCCAAGACCTCCACAAGTTTGGAAACGCCCTAGAAAAGTGGGGTTTTGGACAATTTTGGCATGAATCCTTTTTAATTTGTGAAAATTTTGCACTGATAAGGGACAACACAAACCATGAAAACATATTTTATTACATAAACAGTTTATGAATTTTCAATTCATCAAAATATCCACCTTGAGCAGATATTACAAGTCTGCATAATCTGGGCCTAAATTCATTGTATTCTAAACTTAATTGGCAATCAATTGTTGAAGCTATTAAGGTGTGCTGACCCAAAAATCTTTTAAAA
>JAHKKF010524332.1:0-11251 GCA_019740295.1 Labeo calbasu | reverse complement strand
GACTTTATTCTCATAGTATTGCAAATTTATTATCGAAATATTTCGATTTTATTCTCATAAAATTTCAACTTTATTCTCCAAATATTTCGATTTTTTTCTCGAATTGTTTTGACTTTATTCTCGTAGTATTTCGACTTTATGCTCATAATATATTTAAACTTTATTCTCATGATATTTTATTTAAACTTTAATGTCATAATCATAGATTTTTTTATTTTTTACATAATTGGTGAGCAAGTGGGGTAGTGCAAAATTTCTCCAAATCTGAATCTTGAATGAGTACATTTCTACTTCTTTAACAACTGGTGGCTCCTGATTGACCACCAATGGAAAAAAGTGATTCCAACAATGTAGTTCTTCTGTTTCGTTAATGTTATAGATGTAGTGTGGACTATTCTCATAGTATTAGAAGAGTTATTAAAACTATAGTTAAATTGGTGCGAACAGGCTTCACGTACACTGCGAATAACAGAATAATGTGATGTTTTGATGAATCTTACCTATAAAACATTAATGTTTCCCAGCATACTCAACACTACACTAGTCAAACTATTAATATGAATGAGACGAATGTTGCCATTTGACTGGACAGTTAATTAGTTCATAGTTTTCCATAAATAATGACCGAGTCTCAAGGCTAAATGTGAGGACTTTTTGGGATGGCCTGAAAAATACATTGTGTGTTTGTGTGAGTTTTTCAAATGATGTATTGACACCCAGTGATCTATAATTGACGGTTTACTACACCAGCCGAAGAGGCCAGTCAGGTGTCGTTCATTTTTTATTTTTCGCTTGTTTTAACCTTTTTTTTTTTCTCCACAATACACATCTGTCTGACAGAAATATTGATGGGATTGAGAAGACTGTGAGGGTTTTAGTAACTCGTGCATGTCTGCCTTCGTGAAAGATTTCGGTCGTGAGCGTGCTGTATTTTACCCGCCCGTGACATGTTTTGATATGCCACTGGGAAATCTGACAGCACCCAATTCAAATCATTCATTTTGTGCTCTTAGAGCTACAGGCACCTTATTGTTTTCCTCTCATCACGTTCAATAGCTCATGAGATGTACTAGAATTCATTTATACTGAGGATTGGCCTATAGTACATATGAAATATATAGCAGATTCTGATTTTTGGAGTGAACATCCGCTTTAAATGTTTTGATACCTGGATATTCAGCCAAAGTAAAGTGCCACTGACGTCTGTGACTTCATTAGCACCTCTTGGGATTATACAGCTATTGTTAATGGCTAAAAAAATAGAAGAAATAAAAATATAAGTGGCCAATCATACGTTTCTGTCAATTCAAAGTTTTTCTTCACATGCTTCTTTTTTCGACATATTTTGCTAGTCCAAAATGAATTATAATTCAGTTTTCGTGCCTTTGTTATAAAGCTGAATGTTACGCTCTTCCCTGTGCTCTTACCTATAGAGCTTTATTATCCATTCTCACACTCTTTAGCTCAAGCATTGTATTCCCACTTTAGCATGGATTAGCATTTGTGTATGGCTAATTGCTGTCTGTATCATTTACCTTTAATTGTGTTTGCACTTCACCTTTCGCCGCGGTGGAGTAGCTTCCCCTTGATGTTATGACTACTTTCTCGCCCCGGCTAATTGTTTTACACAATAGTTGTTAAAAGAGACAAGGGCGTAGCTTTCAAATTTGACATTAGCAGTCGTAGTGTGGCGGTGAAGTTGTAATTAGCGCAGCTCTCATGTGCCCTCGCTAAATCGTATTCTGGAGCGCTAGCGGAAAAACCACAAACAAAAAAAGGTAGCACTAGAAAGTCTGAACCCACTCCTGACTCTAATTAGCGAACACTTGTACGACTATTGTTACCCACTGAGCTTTGTGATGCTGATAGAGGTTTATCCCACGTAACGTTGCGGTTTTAACAAGCTTCATCTATCGAGAGCTCAAATAAAGCTGGAACATCAAGATGAGAGCTATATATTCAGGATTTAATGGCATTGGATGCTGTAAAAAAAGCCTATTTTGTTGAATTTAGTGAGTTGTAAATTTCTCAGAGGGTGCTATGGATCAATATGCTAATAATTGAAATCAAGTTTCATCAGCGATGAAACTACGCTAGTAGTTTAGTGTTTATACAGCAGCAGCAGCTGTGTAAACAAACACTGCTAGCATATGCTAGCAGACACACCTGCTGATAGAGAGTTCATATATGTATAGTATGTAACCCCAAACCACCTCAGATATCAAGAAATGCTTTATCTACGAGATGAACGCGAAGTTGTTTGCGAATATTCTGCGAGCGAGCTAATGACAGAGCGGTGGGTAGCGTATAATAAACACAGGAAATACAAGCGAATATAAGGCTTGTCTGGGAGGGTGGTGAGTCGGCTATAAATATATCTACATTTACAGCGCTATTATTAACCTCGTAAGAACAAAAGAATTTCTCTCGTAATAGAGCCGGGTGTGAAACGTCTGCCAAGTGTTTAAAGATTTAGTTTCCATAAGTTAGACTTGGGTTACAGCTCTCATAAATATTTGGTCATGATGGGATCTCTGAAGAGAGCTCACTATTGTGTTCAGACACTTGAAAAAAAACCAAGAGGAACATTCCGATGGCCATTTCTCACACTTGGGCGACGGTGAAGCTGTAAAATTTGGGAAAAGAGGAAGAGGAGAAAAATTAGCTTAGCCACCAGTTGACCATAGGCGTGACATATTTTGCAGAAAAACTGTTTTAGGAGACTTTCAACCCTATAAATCCTGATATATAAAATAATAGTAAGAAATTATTATTATTATGTTTAATTAAAAAGGTTTGAGCCTTCAGAAAAAAATATTTAAAACATCTAAAAAGTCTGCATGTGTTTTTTTTTTATAATTTCATAGGGTTATAAAATTTGTATTACTTTATAGGGTTAATGAAAAAATGGCTTGTCAGAATTGCTGTTGTAGTCCCCCAGATTACTGGCTAATAATAGCAATGTCAACAGAAGCTAAATTAATTATGCTGATAATTTAGAGACCTTACAAATTTGCGTATGAAATATAATACAGCAGGCTTCATAGGGTTAATGAACAAAATGGCTTGTAAGACTCTCAAAATTGCTATTTTAGCCTCCCAGATAGCTGACTAACAAAAACAATGTTGTACAGAAGCTAATTTAATTATGTTAATAATTTAGAGACCTTAGAAATTTGTGTATCAAATATAATACAGCAGGATTTATAGGGTTAATGACCAAAAATGGCTTGTAAACTATGCCAAAATTGCTATTGTAGCCTCCTAGATAGCTGACTAATAAAAACAATGTTGAAAAGAAGCTAAATTAATTATGAATTAACTATGCTGGTAACTTAGAAACCGTAGAAATTTGTGTCAGATATAATACCACAGTATTTACAGGGTTAATAAATTAAATGGCATGTAAAACTATGTCAAAATCGCCATTTTTATCCTGCCAGATAGTTGGCTAATGAAAAGAATGTTGTACAGAAGCTAACTTAATTATGCTGATAATTTAGAGACCTTAGAAACTTGTGCATCAAATATAATACAGCAGGTTTTATAGGGTTAATGAACAAAATGGCTATTTTATCCTCCCAAATAGCTTGCTAATAAAAACAATGTTGAAAAGAAGCTAAATTAATTATAAATTAACTATGTTGATAATTCATACCTTAGAAATTTGTGTATCAGACATAAAATGACAGGCTTTCTAGGGTTAATTAACAAAATGGCATGTAAAACTGTCAACACTGCTGGTTTATCCTCCCAGATAGCTGGCTAATAAAAACAATGTTGAATAGAAGCTAAATTAATTGAGACTTAACTATGTTGATAATTTAGAAACCTTAGAAATTTGCGTACTAAATATGATACAGTAGGTTTTACAGGTTAATTTGTGTATCAGATATACTACAGCAGGTTTTATAGGGTTAATGACCCAATTGGCTTGTAAAACTGTGACAAAATTGCTATTGTAACATCTATTGTTGTATAGAAGCTAATTTAATCATAATTTAAATATGTTGCTAATTTAGAAACCGTAGAAATGTATTTATCAATGTCGATGTCCGCAAGCAATAGCCTTGTGGGCAGTGCGTCGACAAGAAGCGCAGTTGTGCTACGGGCGTCCCGAGTTCGAATCCCGGCTCGAGGACCTTTCCCGAATCCTGCCCCCTCTTTGTCTCCCTCTTTGCTTCCTGTTACTTCTACACTGTCCCATAACAATAAAGGCAAAAAATAGAAGCTAATTTAATTATGTTGATAATTTCAGAAACTTTAGAAATATGTGTATCAAATATAATGCAGCAGGCTTTATAGGGTTAATGAACAAAATGCCTTGTAAAACTGTGTCAGAATTGCTATTGTAGCTTCTATTGTTGTATAGAAGCTAATTTAATTATAATTTAACTATGCTGATAATTTAGATACCTCAGAAATGTATACATCAAACATAATACAGCAGGCTTTATAGGGTTAATAAACAAAATGGCTTGTAAAACTGTGCCAAAATTGCTATTGTAGCCTCTATTGTTGTACAGAAGTTAATTTAATCATAACTTAACTATGTTGCTAATTTAGAAACCATAGAAATTTATGCATCAATGTCAGCGACAATAGCCTTGTGGGCAGCATGTTGTTAAGAAGCGCAGTTGTGCTACGGGTGTCCCAAGTTCGAATCCCGACTCGAGGACCTTTCCCGACCCCGCACTCTCTCTCTCTCTCTCTCCCTCCCACTTCGCTTCCTGTTACATCTACACTGTCCCATAACAATAAAGGCAAAAAATGCCCAAAAAAATCTAATATAAAACAGCAAGCATTATAGGGTTAATGAACAAAGTGCCTTGTAAAATTATGCCAGAATTTCTGTTTTATCCTCCCAGGTAGCTGGCTAATGAAAACAATGTCATACAGAAGCTAATTTAATTATGTTGACAATTTCATAAACCTTAGAAATTTGTGTATCAAATATAATACAGCAGGCTTTATAGGGTTAATAAACAAAATGGCTTGTAAAACTATGCCAAAATTGCTACTGTAGCCTCTATTGTTGTACAGAAGTTAATTTAATCATAATTTAACTATGTTGCTAATTTAGAAACCTTAGAAATGTGTGTAGTAAATATGATACTGTAGGCTTTATGGGGTTAATGAACAAGATGGCATATAAAACCACGTCAAAATCACTATTTGATCCTCCCAGATAGCTTGCTAATGAAAACAATGTTGTACAGAAGCTAGCCAGATATTCACTGCTTGTAACACAAATGCTAAAATGCTTGCCGTATGCATCATGGCGTGTTTGTGTGTGAGTGTTTGAAGGTGCGTGCCAGCAGCATCCCCGTCGTCTGGCTGGTTTGTCATGCTAAGGGTGGGAGTCATGTTTAGCGGGTGGGGGGGAAACAGATGCAAGCTTCCCAGTGTTTGCATTGACAATATGAGCTGGTATGAGGCCCGTGTGCGTGCTTGTCCTCCCCTGGCTCTGTCGTTAGCTGCCCGGCCCATAACGTGGAGAGTGATTCACATCCATAGAGAGATCACCCTTTCATTGTGGACGTCGGGCTATTGTTTAACGGATAGGATGCGTGCACTTCGCTTTTCCTCAGCACACAATGGCATTAAAACGCACAGATTCACCACAAGCTTAATTGTTCTAGTGAGGATTCCTGCGTCTTTTCTGTCCCCCACACAATGTACTAGGGTAAACTTAATCACCGCTGATATTGTGCCACAAATGTACTGTCTTAAATTTAGTCCTCCGAGCTGATAAAAGTCAACCGTGCAAAACTTACAATACCCTGACATGTGGCGCCAATATTTATTTTTATTCTTTCACGGCTGCTCGGGGACCGTTAGCCACTTTTTTCGCCCTCTCCCTCGTTTTTCTCTCTCTCTGTCGACGGTGAATTGAATGACAATACCAGGCCTGCCATTAAGTAAAGCAGCACTGTATTAGGGCCTTGTTCTCCAACCTGCACCCAGCCGTGAGACTCGTGCTTATTGAAAAAGCAGCTGTGAAGGGAGAGAGGACAGGAGATAGGGGACGGTCTGTGGCTGCCCGTCACTCCCTATGGCACCTTCAGTGTTACAGGGTCTAGATGGTCACCATTCATTCAAGCAATGTCAAGAATTGTGTATATTTTTTTGGCAACACTTAGATAACATGAGCTGAGAATGAACAATACTTCTGAAGCATGTATTAATCTTGGTTCATGTTAATTTCAGCATTTGCTAATGCATTGCTAAAATCACAAGTTGCGTTTGTTAACATTAGTTAATGCACTGTAACATGAACAAACAATGAACGATTGTGTTTTTATTAACTAGCGTTAAAAAAGATTAATAAATAGTGTAATAAATGTATTGTTCATTGTTCGTTCATGTTAGTTAATACATAAACTACTGTTAACAAATAACACCTTATTGTAAAGTCTTACTATTTTTTAATATTTAATTATGTAATGTTAATAATATTAAAAAAGTACCAAATTGTGTATTATGCAATACAATATATTTATGTAATTCTATAAAAATCTATATTAAAATTTTTATAATTTATTATTTAAAAAAAATATATATTTTTCCAGGTATTTCATGCTTCCAGAAAAATCCCAGAGTGTATTTAATACATACTGTATTCTGCAGAAATTATAGAACAGAAGATACCTTATTATTATTATTATTATTATTATTATTATTATTATTATTTTAAAACAAGTGACATCTGAAAACAAATACATTTAAAAGAAATCTCTGTACAATATATATATATATATATATATATATATATATTTGATTTTTTTATTTTAGCTATTATTCATTATATTATATTATTTTATTTTTTATTTAATTTATTTAAATTAATGTTTTGCATGTGTTTGCACTTTTTTCTTTAAAATTGTATTTTTGCATTTTTGTTTAATTTTTTTTTTAAATATAATGCAATGATATTTATGCATTTTTTAAGTGTGACCTACGGTACCATTTAAAAGTTGTCTTTTTGAAGAAATAATACTTATATTTAGCAAATATGTGTTAAATTAAAAAATGTAAAAAAAAAAAAATAATTTAAAAATTAAATTAAAATCAAAAAATTACAGTAAACACATGTAATACTCCAAAAACAAAAAAAAATAATTGCAACAATATTTGCAGTTCTTTAGAAATTTCTGTTCATCAGAAAAATCCTGCATCACATTTTCCATAAGACTGAGCAGCAAAATGGTTTTGTAACATTTATAATAATAATAAAAAATTTCCTGAGCAAAGGAGAAACATATTCCTGAGCAACATGTTAGACTGATTTCTAAAATTCAGCTTTGCATCACAGAAATAAATTTTAAAATATATTCAAATAGAAAACACTTCTAATAATATTTCACAAAATGACCTTTTTTACAGTATTTTTGATAAAAAAAAAAATAATAATAATAATAAAATGCATCCTTCTTTCAAGTGTCCAAATAGCATTTGAGGTCACTGCGTATTAATATATCATGCTGTATTCATTTAAGGAATGTTTTCACCCTCCATTAATATTTTTATGCGTCGCAACACTTTTTCCTCATTCTTTCCCGTTTTTGTTAATCCTCGAGTCCAATTTCAGAGGTTCAGGTCAGAGACTGTAATTTCGGCGGCCGTCGTATCTGCAGAAATTAATAAGGCGTTGCGGTCGTGATCTGTGAACTTGCGCGCGATTTATACGGCCCCCTCCCCACCCCGTCCTCATCTCCACATATACAACCCAGACGGGCCGCGGCGTCTCCTGCCCTCCCCGTGACTCGCAGACGGCCTGAGGTCAAGCCAGCGCGCGTCCTGACAAACAGCCTCGCTCGCGAGCGGAGATTTGTAACCGTGTCCCTGGTCCGCCGCATNTGTAATTTCGGCGGCCGTCGTATCTGCAGAAATTAATAAGGCGTTGCGGTCGTGATCTGTGAACTTGCGCGCGATTTATACGGCCCCCTCCCCACCCCATCCTCATCTCCACATATACAACCCAGACGGGCCGCGGCGTCTCCTGCCCTCCCTGTGACTCGCAGACGGCCTGAGGTCAAGCCAGCGCGCGTCCTGACAAACAGCCTCGCTCGCGAGCGGAGATTTGTAACCGTGTCCCTGGTCCGCCGCATTTGAATTATTCGGCCCGAGTCGCTTTACATCGGCGTGTGGCGCGGGGGGTTATTGTCACGAGGGGAGGGGGGGCCCAACGAGCCCCAGAAGCGGCACCAAGGGCAGGGGTGCGTGGTGAAGGACAGGGGGGGAAACAGGTGGGAGGTTAATGGCCCCTGGACCGGATCCACCAGCCGCTCAGACTTGATATATGGGCTTTGGGCCCGGTGCAGGCGTAGGCTTTCAAAGATATATTATTTCATTTGAGACGCGGCGTACTCGTCCCTGCATTTGTCCACTGATAGATGATATCCAGTGGCTGGGCAGCAGCCACAATTGGAGATAGCGTGTGAGTTTTCGTAAGGCCTGCTCCTGTACATATTTTCACTCCCGGCCTGTTTTTTCTCTGCTATTTCACTGGTAACAATATCTGTTTGATCAGACGAGATGGGCAGCAGGAGAACGTCCACAAAGGCCTCTTTTCATTCATAAATAATGCACAATTGGACAAAAACTCCATGTCTTGTCATGAATTCTGGAAGAATGCAGTGTTTTGGCACTTCATAAATATTGCAGCGCCGAAGTTCAGCTTTTCTGGCCCCTGAAGATGCCAGGAAAATTAATACGAACGCAGACGTTCGAGGCGGATCACGGGTAGGTGGACGAGAAGAGATGAGTGTAAACATTTATTAATTTATACACAGTCGTGATGTTAAATCAGTACGGGGATTGTCATTATAGGCTTGTTATTTGAGTCCGTCAATCAGAAGTCTCACATTCGTCCACCTTCGACAGCAGATTCTGGACAAGAACCGCCTATTTAGAGACAGTTTGATTGACATCTGAAGTGGCCAATCACTAACGCAGCTCATTTATGCCTCAGCGTTAAAGAATATCTCGCGAAATGACTCATAATTGTATTATTTTATTATTACTTTGAAGCAAAAACAGACCTAAAAATAAAAATAGCATCCCAAAGCGCTGTTTATTAATTTGTTATTTATTATAATTTATTAGTTTATTTATTTATGTAAATAAACAAATGTTTATTTATTTATCTCTGTAATGAATTAATTTAATTTATTATTTTTATTTTTTATTATTTGTCCTTACTGAATAAAAATAGAAATATAGAGAAATAAAACAGAGAGAGACATACAACTTTTTTTGTTAAGAAAAAATAATATTTTTTCAGTAAGAATAAATTATAAACGAAAATATGCCTTTTTTATTGCTTTTAAGCAAAAACAAATCTAAAAGTAACAAAAATAGCATCCAAAATTGCTGATTATTAATTTATTATAATTTATTAGTTTATTTATTTATTCATGCAAATAAATAAATGTTTATTTATCTATGTAGTTCATTTATTTAATTGATTATTTTTATTTTTTTATTATTTGTCCTTTCTGAATAAAATTAGGATATAGACAAATAAAACAGAGAGACATCACTTTTTTTTTGTTAAGACAAATTAATACTTTTATTCAGTAAGGATAAATTATAAATGAAAAGATGACTTTTTTAATTACTTTTAAGCAAAAACAGACCTAAAAGTAACAAAAATAGCATCCAAAAGTGCTGATTTTTATTTATTTATTTATTTATTTATTTATTTATTATTTATTTATGCAGTTAATTTACTATTTATTATAATTTATTACTCAATTTATTTATGTATCTATGTAATCTGTGTAATTTATTATTTATTTTATTTTTATTATTTATCCTCACTGAATAAAAATAGAGAGAGAAAGATACCGTTTCACTCAAATATGCACCACTTTTTGTTGTTGTCGTTGTTGTTGTTAAAAAATTCATACTTTTTTTCAGTACAGATAAATTATGAAAAGATGCCTTTAAGATTTTTTTATTTCTAAGCAAAAACAGACCTAAAAGTAACAAAAATAGCATCCAAAAGTGCTGATTATTTTTATTATTATTTATTCATTGCTTATGTAGTTAATTAATTTACTATTTATTATAATTTATGAATTTATTTATTATGATGTAGTACATTTGTGTGATTTTATTTTGTATTGTGTATCTTTACTGAATAAAAAAAAGAGAGAAATACTGTTTCACTCAAATATGCACCACTTTTTTGTTTTGTTTTGGTTTTTTTTGAAAGAAAGAAAGAAAGAAATTAATATTTTTGTTCAATAAGGATAAATTATAAATAAAAAGATGCCTTTTTATGTATTACTTTTAAGCAAAAACAGATTTAAAAGTAACAAAAATGGCATCCAAAAGTTATTATTATTTATTATTTATGTAGTTAATTAATTTATTATTTCTTATACTTTATTTAGAATTTATTTATTATGATGTTGTTCATTATGTTGATATTATTTTTATTATTTATCCTTACTGAAAAAAAAATATTTCTTTAAAAAATAAAAAGGAGAGAGAGAGACATACTGTTTCACTCAAATATGCTCCACTTTTTTAAAAGAAATTTATATTTTTATTCAGTAAGCATAAATTATAAATGAAAAGATGCCTTTATTATTTAATACTTTCAAACAAAAAGTAACACAAATAGCATCCAGAAGTGCTGATTCATTTTTATTATTGTTTATTATTTATCTATTTAATAATGTATTATTTATTGTAATTTATTAGTTTTAATGATGTAGCTAATTTATTGTTTTTTTTTCTTCAAAAAAAGGAGAGAGAGATACTGTTTCACTCAAATATGCACTTTTTTTTAAAAAAGAAAGAAAGAAATTATTATTTTTATTCAGTAAAGGTAAATTATAAATGAAAAAGAGTTATTATTTATTATGTTGAAGCAAAAACAGACCTAAAAGTAACAATAAAGCATCCAAAAGTGCAGATGGTTTTATTATTTATTTATAATGTATGCACTTAATTAATTTACTATATATTAAAATTATTTTATTTATTATGACGTAGTCATGTAGTTAATTAATTTAATCTATTATTTATTCATTTTTTTATTTAATATTAAGAGAGAGAAAGATACTGTTTCAGTCACATATGCACAACTTTTTTTAAAGAAATTAAATATTTTTATTCAGTAAGGATAAATTATAAATGAAAAGATGCCTTTTTTATTTATCACTTTAAACAAAAATATAGTAAAAAATATAGCATACAAACATATTGAATATTTCTTATAAATATCAGAAAAAGA